>VDFB02003054.1:0-18221 GCA_007258455.2 Sequoia sempervirens
GGGTTTGAAGACTCTAGAGTGCCAGGTTCGGTTGTGAAAGATCAACCCTAGCTAGATAGTTGAGAAATCCATCGAGAGTTTTTACATTGTGCTTCATCGAAGACTTTATCAGGTTGTAGTAGCTGATTTATTGTTGCAGCCATCATTTGTAGAATTGCAACAACTGTTGTATTGTTGCATTCGGTTTTTATAGAGGGGGAATCACTTCAGATTTCCTAATTGTACTCCATTGCCAAATTTAATGGCCTTTGGCCAAATTTGGGGTTTGCTATGTAAATCGATTTAATGAGATCATCTGACTTTAGTGAAGACCATTTCCAGTAGTTAACATTTAATATTTGTAGTTGGAGATTATTTCAGTCAATAAGAATATCATTTATGATCAGGTGCTTTGATTAAAGGTGAAGGAGTTTTTAGGCATCGAACATTGTGGGTCGATTCATACAATCAGAACAGCACAAAGTCAAATACGCTGGAGGCAAGAGTCAAGTCGTGGGAAGTATTTTATCAAGGTGCAGCAAGTGGTGGTGATCAGTTTGATAATTTGTAGACAAAGTAAAATCGAATGATATTCTAGTTGAAAAAGACAAATTAGATACATCTACAGATAAGACAAAGAGTAGATAGGTCAAACCAACTCTGACGCTGGCAGCAGGTGAAAAGTAATTCGATTTTCTTCTTTATCGGGTCTTGCTTGGATAAGACAAGGTATGCACTAGGTTACGATTTATGGAGGAGTTTAGTTTTGAAACAACAATCTTAAAGGTATCAATTTTAATAAAGTCATGAGTTCATGAGGAGGTCGCTGCTTTAGTGGAGTCCAAGTAATCAAATAAAGACAAGTTGAATTGTGTAGAGGGCTGATATTATATTTCTGAAGGACGTCATTTGATGGTGACCAATAAGAAATCGTGGCATCAATTGGAATATATGTTCCTTTGATAAGACAAACGTAAAATCATCACACTCCATAAAGTTAGTATTATTGAGAGCTGCTTGGAGTAATATTTAGCGGGCTTGTAGTAAGGTGTCTCCAGCCATAAAAGACAAGAATCAACAAATCGTGCCTTGCATATTTGAAGCTGTCTTTGATAACTTCATCATTTGGAGTCTTTGATAAAGATAGTGCGACTTGGAGAGGATTTCACCAGGTTTGTGCATTAAGAGGAAAGACGACTTCTAAAGGGAGCTCGACTCTTTTTCAGTGCCGCCTGTAGCTTGCTCTGGCATCATATACCAGGTTCTTATTTTGCATAAATATATATTTGTAAGAGTCTTGCATTGAGCTTTGAAGTCTCTGATGAATAAAGTGAAATTGTTGTCATCTCCAACAGCTATTGTAATTATAAATCTGCATTATATGAAACAGGTCTGCATGTAGTTGATTCGATTAGGAGTGAATTTAGTTGCGTTTGGTCTTGTAGACAATCATAGATACACTTGCAAAGGTTTGTAAATAGACTGGAAACTTATTTGCAATGTCATTCTAAGGAGCTGAGTTTTCACACAAAAAGGTTGTATATGAATTGTTTGATAGAATGTCTCATGACTGTAGCTTTGCATTTACATGTATTTGCAGTTATTAGAAATCAGATAATTGCCTTGCATTGGAATATCTTTGTCATTCTCTATTGGTGGCACATTAACATAAGTTTGGGAACATCTCTTTATGCATATTATCGACATTCAAACAAGAAACACGAACAAGAAAACAATTTCCGGCAAGAATTCAGTTGCAACACAAACTGTTTGACAAAATTCTCAGAGCTAAGAATCAGAAATTAAGGGCCAAATTTGCAAGGGCCATTACATCATCCTCAAAAAGTATATGGCTTTCAACCAGCAAACCCTTGCTGAAGCTCTCCACCAAATTACTCCAAAACAAGAATAATAATCATGTATGAATAAAATGAGCTTCAAATGCCCATTTATAATTCTCAACTTCACCTCAAATTCACATTTAAATTTCATTTCATCCAATTTACTTTTAATTTCGGTGCACAACTTTATAATATAAATTATACTTTAAAAGTCACTTATATCTCCCCTTTTAAAATGACATTTTAACTTATATTATAAACTATACTTTAAAATCACTTATATCCCCTTTATAATAAAGTCCCTTTTTAAAATATTTTAATAATGCATAAAGTTAAATTTATTATTTGACATTATTAATATTAAATGCATAGGACCAATATTAACCAATATAACTCTAGGATATAATTATGCCACCATGCTAGATATAGAAACTCTGCCAGCTGACCATATTAGTGACTTACTATAAATAATAAGTATGAGCAACAGATCCGAGTGACTTACCAAAAATAGTAAATGTGCGTCAAATGGTCCTGAATGGCCTCTGGAAGGTGCACCGCAAATAAATTGGGACACTGAGTTGAAGAATATTGAAATAAGCACCAAAGGGTCTACTAAAGAGCCACAGATTACCCTCACAAGGGTCCTTTGAACACCTTGTTAGCCTATAGGGACCAGTTGGTAGACTAACCACTGCATCTGACCACTACCTAGGAAAAGGGGACATTACACAATATTTATAATCTATAAATTTATTCTATGACTAAAGCTCAACAAAGGCTACTATAGTGTTGGTGTCCTTGAATTGGACGGTCTTGTTGTAGCTTCTTTTTGAGGAACAATATCATCCTTAACAAGAGCATGCTATGAATGCGATGAAGCTCCCATTAATGACCCATCTTCTCCCTCCTCATATGCTACCACTTTTGCTTTCCATCCCATTGCATCCCTTACCATATCAGCCATATAATTCTCAATTAGCAATGGTTTCACATCGTCCACAACCTAGTTGGAGTATGGATTAATGTCATCAAGGTCATGTGTCTTATGTGTCTTCTGCCCCTCTACCTTCTTTGCACACAAAGAAAGTTTCTAATGCACAAAGACAAGGCCATTAAGTGCTTTTGAGTCAATTTATTGTGTTTCTTTGTGTGAATGGCCTAAAAAACATTCTAGTTTCATTCACAACCAAAAGCACTGAAGGGTTGGGACAAAATGTGGATGGAAAGACTTTGAAGATTAGGTGTTATGGCACCAAAATCTTCCCACCACAAATTTGTAAAGACATGTATAACTTTGCAAGGATTTTAGTAAACTAAAAAGATAATAATGAGTAAACTAAATTTAAACATGTAAGCTTTTTGACTTGGTTGTAGGTTGGCTCTCCTCTGCATGTATAGAGGTGAAAAAAATAACCTCCCCTCCACCCCCATATAAACCTATAATTCATCATGTATGATATCTCCAAGGTTTTTATTGATGACCAACCATTTCATGCACATGTTAAGGTTAGCCATAACCTTTTCATTTTCTTTGAATAAATTTGAGAAGAAAAATTTAGGGTTCAAAGAGTAGGTAGCAACAAGAACATGTTAGTAGAGTTGTAGGTTCCACCTTTGATCAAGAAGGCATTAGGTAGGTTCATATCTGTTTCAATTGGACCCATACAAATGTTGAATTGGCTTGTTAGTTCTATCTATGGCCTCATATAGATACCCCATGAGGTTTTTATCTCCATTCATTGACCATAGAACCCTAGGCAATGGTTTTAACACTAAAAGAAGAGCATTAAAAATGAAATTAGAGAATTAAACTAAATCACAAATTAGAAAAAATAAAATGAGCAAACTAAAGTATTAGGAATTTACAAAATCAGCAAATTGTAAGATTATAAAATTTGAAATGAACAAAATTTTTTGATCAAAAACTTACCTTGATCTCCTCCATGTTCTTGGCAAATGTATCACAAAAAATGGTCTTTGTGACCCTCTCTGCTTTAGGCTTCTTTCTATAAGAACTTTGCAACTGCCATTTGCTCACAAACATATGCTTAAGCTGGGCAATGTTATTGCAATTCTTTGAAAATGATGAACTTTGGAACAAACCAAGTGACTCTTGAACATATGAGCTCCTTTTCACTAGTTTGTTCCCTCACGTGGTTGAGGACCCATTTGGTTGTAGATCTATTTTGTGACATTCCTTCTGTTTTCGACCACGTTCTTCACCCAAATAAGCTTCCTGATATCCTCAAGGAAAATCTCAATGCAATGGGCAACACAAGGGTTCTAAGACAAAGTGAAATATCCCACCTCTAGTGAGATATCTACTAACTGAAATCTGCCTGTGTGTTTGCTTGTGATTTTCAAAGTTTTTGTTTTGTTTTGAGTTTGCAAGATTTATGCCAAGAAATGCAAAGAACATACACAAATGCCAGATGAAGGAAATACTGGAAATAAATGCTGAATATTACAAATCAGATTTATTATAACCTGCAATTACAATGTATTCAATTCAGTTCTTCATACAATGCTTGAGAAATAATTAGACATCATACCCGGAAAGCTGAAGTAAGATTCTGGAAATCTGATATAAAATAATCAGCAACAACAACTCTCACTAAATCCAACGCCTATCACAAATGATGCTTTCTCCACCTCAAAACCCATGCTGATTGTAAACAATAATCAAGACGCCCCTATTGATGATGAATAATGCCTAAAACCTTAGGCGTTTTAGTCTCTAGTTCACATGCCCAGCCTAGGGAATGTACGACCCAACAAAAGGAAACTGTACGGCCTCCAAAATGTGGGTAAACAACAATGAATGCTAATAAATGATCAGCAATACAAATGAGCTTTGATAAACTTCTGATTTGCTATCAAACCCTTGTGAAAACTGATGTAAATACTCCAATTTGTGCACAATGTGACTTCAGAATTAAAGCTACCTGAAACAACCCTTGGATGCTATCTCACACGTGTAGGTTGCTCAATCCAAGAGAATGAACGTTCTCCTAGATCGTTTGCAGCTGAAAATCCTTGTCTTCACCTCCAAATGCCAATGCACAAAAAACCAAGTGTTGAAAATGATCAATGATAGTCAATTTGCTTTTTGATGCCCTTTTATACTCTTCTCCAAAGAGCTCGATTTCCAAGAGGCTTTTTAAACATTAAAATATATATATTTTATTTGCCTTTATTGTGACTTTATAACATCTCATTAAAGTGGATGCCCAAACATGACTTAAATGCACTGACTTAATATCATTAATATGCCTTTATTATAAAGTCATCTTAAGTCATTTAATGTTTCACTTATAATTAATTATTTATTATTAAAGTATAACTTTGATAATAATTAAATCCCTTAACTCCATTAATAAACCTCATTTATCAATTCTGACTTTGCCACCGGCTAACTCACTGCTCACTCTGCCCATTAGGATGCCTTACTATAAATAGTAAGGTTGGCATCTAACAACCCACTAACTTACTATAAATAGTAAGTATATATCAATAAAGCCAGAAACCCTTGAATAACATAACTTCTGAATATGCCAAGGATCTAGAGATGAAAACACTGTCGACTGCCATCAGGAGAACCCAAAAACTCCCACATAAGGACCTTTAATCAACATTATTAGCCTACGAGGACTTGATGATAGGCTAAACCTCCAAACACGGATGCTCGTTAAAAAGGGGACATTACACAAAGTAGGGTGTCTCTCCTCTAGCACATGAACAACTAACACATGTAATTGCATTTTCTATCACTACTTGGAAAATTTTCTTTATTGCCACCTCATCGGACAAGTTGCACAAAGTCTCAATTTTTTTTTACTTCATTGGGGACATTGATTGGCTTCAAAAACAATAGCTATCCTTTTAAAGCTAGTAGGAAGTTTATTGACATTTGCTTCCTCCCATCCCTCTACTCATAGAATAAAATTCTACAGCCCTTCTTTTTCCAAATTATTTTTTGTTTGTTTACTAGAATATTTGTGTTATTGATTGCATCATCTAATAGTGGCCTGTTCAACTCATAACAGCTAATTTACCGATCCTAGTACGGGTATTGGTACTGGGTATGGTAGTACGACAATTTTTTTCCCTTGTGTGTGGATATGGGTTTGGCTATATATATAGATATATATTCAAAATTATAAATTATAAAATATAAAAACAGTCATACTCATAATTGTCAATAAAAAAAATATTTAAATACCTCGTATTCATAATGTGCAAAAATGAAAATACTCATAAATTCATAATTCAATGATTTGTGTAATGAGACGAATCAATTTTTTCAATTTTTCAATGGACAACCCAATACAACAAGCACCCGTTAAGGTTAGCTCAATCCAAACCAACTGCTGGAAAGTAACTCTACGCCAAGAATGTACACCAGGATCCCAACGTTGGGCAAGGTGTGAGCATATAGCGCCGAAGATCGTCAATAGAAACTAAAAGATTACAATGCTGGAAAGTAACCCAACACCAAGAATGTGCACTCAAGACCCGAGGTGGGTGAGGTGCTAACATATGGCGAAGGGGATCATTAGTGTATTGGTGACGGCTCAGCCGATCAGCAGTATGAATGCTTATAGTAAAAAAGGGTGGCAAGCCAACTCCAGTACAATATGCAAGAAGGCGAGGCCTGTCTCTTCCACCAATGGTGTGAATGATAAAACTTAAACAAAAGTAAACAAGGCGGCCAGGCCAGCCTCTTCCACTAAAGTGGGAATACAAAATGTAAAGTGCAGAAAGTAAAGAGCTGATCAGTACTACTGATTCAGCGTTACAATATGTTGAACAATCTGCAAATACAATGAGATATAGATAACCAGTGAACTCCAAACAAGTACAAGAAATCCGACATATGAAATATAGCAAAAGGGACTGAAATATCAAGTCTGATATAAAATTGCAGCAATCAGAAAATTCATACCAGCAAGCCCTAGAATCACCAAAATACTCATAACTTCATCAAAACACCTTCGAATGATATGAAACTGAATGCAAATGAGAGCTAGGAGTTGGGCAACCAAGACCAAGCCAAGAAACTCCTCCAAACAGCAGTGATTAATTTATGCACGCTTCCCAATGCAGCCTCAAAGAAGGTACAACCTTAAAAAATGGTTGACCTGCAAGATAAAATCCAAGACGCCTCCAAAAAATCTGAAAACTTGCAAGGAGGGGCGCCCAAGGTAGACTAAAGCATAGGGCCAATACCCAAAACCACCAAAAAATCGTGCAAGGACTTATGAGAAGATTTCTACTTCAGCAAAACCCTAACCAGCAAATGCAAAACTGACAAATCTCTAAAATCTTCAACCTTGATGCTTTGTTTGCTAGTCTGGATGAGAAGCAGTCTCTGAAAACTCAGCTAGGTGCTATCTTTCAAGCACGAAACCAAGAGAAAGAACTAGGAGGTATGCATTCCTCGAAGCAAACTCTGAAAACATTTCAACAGCATAACAGCATGATAAGCAACAATAGATCTTTCAAATGAAGGCCAAGTCTGATATTTATAGCTTTTCTTCTCAACTTTCAAACCCACCTTTTCCCTTCAATTAGGGCACCCAAAAGAGTTTCACTTTTCTCCTAAATTTGCAATTTGCATTTTATTTAAATTCAAACCTTTTCCTCCTTGACTTTAGGCATCCCAAACACATTAGGAATAATACTTTATCAAAATGCAAATATTTCATAACATAGGCGTCCAAGATATTTAAGTGAAATACTTTATAATTTGCAAATATTCCTCCAAACTAAGCGTCCATTTTGCCTAAGTTAACATTTCACTTAAAACATTATAATTCGCCAAATAAAGCCTCCAAAATGTTTAATTAATAAACATTATAAAAATCACTTATCTCTCCAAAATCGTCTTCCTTGCCTTAGCCAAATATTTCACTTAAAACATTATTTTCATCAAATATCAAACTTGCCAAAATAATCACCTCAAATGCTGGAGACCACTGCTCAAGCTGACCTGCCAAAAATAGCCACTGCACTGAACTGTTGAACTGTTGCTAAAAATAGCACTGCTAGAAATAGTATTTACTAAAAATAGCATACTGCTAAAAATAGTAAGTTGTTCCAAACTCATTTTCTCCACATTTTGAGCAGCCGTCACAATTTACTAAAAATAGTAAGTCCGGAAAAGTTCTCCGATTCAATTGCATGTCACACCACCGCGAAGCACTTTGAAAACCTAGAAGAAATCCAGAATCCAAACTGAAAACCTCCAACATGCAAGCCTCTAAAAGCAATCGAGAATGTAAGTAAATATCTTGTGGTGCATGCTACCTCATCGCGAAGCTCTCCAAAAACCTAGAAAGCTCCACCAAACATGCGCTAGAAACTTACGCGTGCAAGACCTCAAAACCTCCTCAGAAGTGGAAACCCTAATTTTAGCTTTTGACTGGCCTACGGGCTTCCGGAAACAGGCTGTTAGACACGGAAGAGTGTATGGCTAAAATGGGGACATTACAGTCCGCCCTTCCCAAAATTGCTTGTCCTCAAGCAACTGCACCAAACTCCAACTGATCCTAGGTTCCCATGTCGATTTCTGCAAAGACCCACCATGTTGATGCTGCTCCACTATGAACACATCAGTGAAAACATTGTGCCAAAACTGCACTAACCTCCCTTGTAACTCCAAAATGTTGGTGCATGTTACCTCATCACGAAGCTCTCCAAAAACCCAAAAAGCTCCACCAAACATGCGTTAGAAACTTACACATGCAAGACCTCAAAACCTCCTCAAAAGTGGAAACCCTAATTTTAGCTTGTGACTGGCCTACGCGCTTTCGGAAATAGGCTATCAGACACGGAAGAGTGTATGGATAAAATGGGGACATTACAGTCCACCCTTCCCAAAATTGCTTGTCCTCAAGCAACTGCACCAAACTCCAACTGATCCCAGGGTCCCATGTCCATTTCTGCAAAGACCCACCATGCTGATGCTGCTCCACTATGAACACATCAGTGAAAACATTGTGCCAAAACTGCACTAACCTCCCTTGTAACTCCAAAATGTCACCATCAATGAAACTCAAGCTAAAAACTCTGGAAGAAGTAAAATAAATATCATGCAGCATCTCATGCCTAAAAAACTCTGAGGAATTAATATCAGCAATGTCAAAGTCATTCACCATTCCGAGAGCAAAGAACAACTCAAGAATATTCTCATCAACATAACTCCTCAAAGCATCAAACCGAATCACAATAGCAAATGTGACTCCATAGCTATTTGCAAAGGAAAAAATAGTTCTTTGCAAAGTCATAGCAGCCTCATTCTCAAAACTCTCCAAGGATGTACAATGCCTCCTCTGAATAATTCTGATATATCCAAGAAGTCTTCTAAAGTCTTTCACCAATCTCTCTTCAAGAGTCTCAAAAAGTCGAACCAAACCAAGCACTGGCTTGCTGCCCCAAGCATACGTACAAGAAGTACAAAGATAGCCACTGAGACGAACTTGAACACCATCTAAATGCAGATTCAAATCACTCCAAATCCTTATCTCTCCCACTTGAGGCCAAAAATCATTGCTAGCAAGAGATTGGAAGGTCTGAAAATGAATGCACCAGCTGCCAAACAAGGCTGAAGTGGTCAACTTGAGATTTGATTTAAGGAAAATCAGCATCCAAGGAGATAAACAACCGCTGCAAAACTGAGAATCAGAGTTCAAAATATCACATCTACTCATATCCAAGGCTGAAAACATTCCCTCAAGAGACTACCATCATGTCCCCGTTTTTGGCGAGCATCAGTGATCGTGAGTTTGGCCTATCATGAGACCCTCGTAGGCTGACTGAGTGGTTAGAGGGTCGTTTCGGCGCTTGGCTCAGCGTCAGATTGGCAGTATTGATCAATTGGCTTTCGTTTGGGCTCGATCGGAGACCTTTTTCAGAATTGCTATTTTTAGCAGTTTCTGGCAGGCAGAGTGGGACCACTGCTATTTTTAGCAGTATGACTTTGGTAGCATCCGGATTCATTTCAGAGTTCGTCAGCATCAGACGGAACAGTTATCGGACATGTAACGAGGAAGATATTAATATTTAATTATATTAATTAAATATTAATTATTTAACGATTATAATGTAAAGTTATAATAATGAATTATAACTTAAGTTACCTGTCTTGAGGGGTGCGCCCATCATCAGAAAGGGGCCAGTTGAAGAATTAAAATATTATAAAATATTTTGGCTGGAGACTTTTGAATTATTAAAAGATTAAAATATGATATTTTAATTAAAACCCTATTATGGTGGAAATCGCACTTTTCAGCTTAATAAGGGTTTTGCCTTGGTTTCTGAGCCATTATGATATTTTTTTGGAGAAACAGGAATTGATCAAGTTTTGCCAGAGCACAGAGACCTTAGGGTTTCGTCTCGAAATCGTCGGAGAACGAGCCATCTCCTTCGAAGCAGTTCAGAGGATGTGAAATAACATCTGATTTATTGCCAGCAGAGGTTTTCTCATTCAGGGTAAACTACAGAGCTTCAGAGATTGCTTATTATCAGAGATGCTTCAGTGATTTGTATCCAGAGTATTTCCAATCATCTCAGGCGCCTATTTCAGAGATTGCAGAGAGTCATCAAAAGGCGTACCTCTTATTGGGAATTAAATATTTGTTGTACCAGGGCCGTACTGTTTTGTACAGGCCGTACTTATCTTAAAAGGGGAGATTCACTGAAAGGGAGTCAAACGTCTTCACTAAGGTCATTCCTATTCACCAGTTAGAGGAGTCTTGGAAGTTGGGACCACTCCAGAGCACCAGAAGGAGGGAGAAGAACTTATCTTCTCAGCCGTACTTTCTTGAGGTTATTTTCTGACAGTCCGTACCCCTTCAGCAGGCCGTACCATCATTTGGACAAGTGCATAGTTGCTGGGTTCAGAACCTTATGCATTCAGAAGGTCATTCTTGCCTGTAGGCGTATCTTTCAGAGGGATTTGGAGTAGCTTTAAGAAGCCATACGAATTTATTAATTGCTGCATGCTGTATGTCTGGCCGTACTTCCCTGTTTCTGGCCGTACCAATCAGATCTGAGCAGTCTTGAACTTGGAAGAGAAAACACCTGAATCTTTCACTCCCTACAGTCTCCAGAGTTGGCGCATGCTTCCTGGGTGTCTTCAGAGGTTATCTTTGGAGGGAGGAGTGCATTTATTGGAGCAGCCGTACCATTCTGTACTCCTGCAGCAGCAATCTCCAGGTTTTTAAAACTTTGAAAATTCTTCATTTAATTCGTTGTATTCATCTGGGTATCATTGTAATCCATAGAAAAGTTGAATAAAGGATATGGGCATTGATATTATTTCCTTTCCAGAGCTATTTGATTTTTAGTGAATTTATTTCCAATTCCTTGCAAAAATCGTACCATTGCATTTAATGCCTAAAACTCTAGAAACGGTCAAAAAAACTCAAAACCTTCAGAAAGTTAAACAAAATTGTCAGATTTCAGAGTTAGAAGTTTCTCTGGAGACTCAACCCACATAAAACCACCCAGCAGAAATATCTCCCCAATCCATTTGTTGATGAACAAACAAAATCATCAAGTGGTTGTGAAGGGTTTAACCTGCAAAAGTCTGAAAATTTGATCCTTATTCCTCCAAAAATTCTTCTTTCCGCAAGCAATAAGCTCCATCAACCCATGTTGAGAATCCCAAGCATGGATACCTAACTGAAAATAATCTCCAACACTCCGGAAAGAAAATATAACACATTTCCAAGTGCTGGTCAAAAACAAGTGCATACTCATGCAATTGGTGTTCCCTTTGATGAGCCTCTAAAACCAATCCATGAAAGCTTCAGCAACACTGGAGTATGAACCATAAGATGACTTCAAATTCAACTCCCAAAATAGACTAGCATCACTCAACCCAAGGAATGGATTGACAAAAGTGCAAACACCATGTTCTGGTCCATCTTCGCAAGTGAAGACTACATCCTCAATCCCTCTTAAGCACTCTTCATCAAACGTTCTTCTTGGAAGATTACCAATTGCAAGGAGCGAATCTCCCTCATGTTTGGGTTGCAAATCTTCAATAAGCTGAAAATCACATTCCATATTGTGTTGAGAAACTTCATTAGGATCCCATTTTGTGCTATTGTCAATTGATGCTTCATCTTTCATTACAAAAAGAGGATTATCATAAGTTTCCTGAACTCCCCATTCAAAGAGAGGATTGTTAAAAATTTGAAAGTCATTCCTTTCATCTTGCTGTTCCAAATCTGCACATGCAACTTCTGATTTTCTTGAGACACTCTCTAGATCAAACTCCTCCTGAAGGCTATGAAGCTCTCCAATCACTTGCTTGATTTCTTCAGCTCTTTGTGCACCTTTTTGCTCCATGAAAAGTTTGTAGTTAGCAAATTGGTCTTCAACCTCCATTAGAGCCAACTGAGTTTCTTTCAACATATCCTTTGTTGATTTGAGCTCCAGAGTGAGCTCATCAACCATACTCTCCTTTTCTTGGAAGGCACAAATGGTCTTCTTTGCAACTTCAATGATATGATTTTGATCTTCAAACAAGTAAACATACTCTGACTTCAATGTCTCTAAAGAGTCTTTGATAAGTTGCAAGTTGGGAAGAGCAACTTCATCCTTAACTCCTCTATGTCTCTCTTCAAGCTGAGCCTTCTAGTAAAGCTCTTCAACCAAGCTATGTGTGTGATCAAATAGGGATAGAGCTTGCACTTCCTTGTCAATTGACACCTTGAATTGACCTTCCCACTCATAAGAATGTGAAAATGGTGAACTGCTGATAGGCTGCAACTGAAAATCAGAACCTTGCTTCTTGTCTTTGCTGCCCTCATAGCTGCTCCAAGACTCCTTTTCTTCACCACCCACTAACTGAAATTGCTCAATATCATAAAGTGGATCAGGTTCTTCTAATCCTTCGAGCCTTTTCTTACATCCAGCTTCAAGAATAGGTAAATCTGATTTGTATTTAAGAACCTCCTTAAACTTTCCATCTTTAAGAGCCATATGGTCATCAAGCTCCTCTTCCTCATCACTGTCTCCTTGATCAAACATTATGGCAGCCTCCAACTTGATCAATGAATCATAATTTTCCGCTGTTCAGAAAGTTTCTGTAGCAACATACTCTTCTTTAGTGGCTGCAACCATTTCAAAGAGATTATTATGGAGCTTTGTTGAACGATTTTCTTCAAAGACAACTTCCCCTCCAATGGACACCTCATAGTTTGCAATGCAATCTGATTTTTGTTCTTCATTAGGATCAAAGGGAAACTTATCCCACACAGGTTCTCTGTCATAACTTGATGGCAACACACCCGGATCCCAAATGCTAATGGGTTGACTGAGATGGACAACAAGAAAATGTTTATCATGCTCCACTTGAAGTGTTGACTCAGCGAATAAGTTAGCTCCTGAATCTCTTAAGCTGATATCTTCAAATCCATTTCTTTCCAATGGTTCAGTTTGTTGATCAAACCCAAGACCAACAACGTCGCCAGCGAAATGAAGTGAAAATCTTCAATGCTTGCTGTTTTGAAAACTTCACCTTCATCATCTTCTATGGAATCATCATGAGAAAGTATGTCGCTGATTTCTTCATGTAGAACTTCTTGGGAAGTTGGGACAACAACAAGAGGAAAATGCTTCATCAAATCTTCAACATGACCATGCATGAATTCATTGGATTCGTCTTCAAGACCGCTAATATTTCCTTCATCTTGCTCTTCTTCAACGAACTCATCCCACACAACAGTTCTACCAACATCTTCTGTGAAGCCCTTAGCTTCAAGACTTTCATGTGATGAATCCAAATTAGGATTCAAGACTGCTGCTATGTTCTAATCTTCATCACTTGCTATCGTATGCAAGTCTAGGGGAATATTTTGGGGCTTTTCCACACACTCTTCCACTTGCTCATTTGTGGGCTGCAATCCATAAACATACACTTCTTCTTCCTTCCTTGAACCTTCCACCATGGCATGTTCTGCTTCCTCTTTAATCATTTTCTTGATGTAGTTGACCATAGCCAACTTTCCAGGTTTCAGTATTGCCACACAATTCAAATAGGAGTCAAATGAAACGTTGTTCCTAAACTCATCTGTCATGTTTTGATATTCTTCACGGAGTATGAAAACCTCGTGTTCACATTGCCTCTTGTATTGTTTGGCATATCCAATGAAATCCCTTGTGGCAACACTAATTTTTCCTTCTTTAGATGCCATAGTCGAATCTAACTTCTTCCGGTTTCTGAACAGAAAATGCAACATCTTCAAAACTTCTGAAAGCTGAAACTGAACTCAATTCTAACTGTTGGTGTAGAACTCGAATTCTCTGTCACATCTCTGTCACAGAAGTGCTGAACACACAAGATGGCAAGATCTTTAGCTCTGATACCACTGTAATGAGCCCAACCAATTTTTTTAATTTTTCAATGGACAACCCAATACAACAAGCAACCGTTAAGGTTAGCTCAATCCAAACCAACTGCTGGAAAGTAACTCTACGCCAAGAATGTATACCAGGATTCCAACGTTGGGCAAGGTGTGAGCATATGGTGTTGAGGATCGTCAGTAGAAATTGAAAGATTACAATGTTGGAAAGTAATCCAACACCAAGAATGTGCACTCAAAACCCGAGGTGGGTGAGGTGCTAATGTATGGCGAAGGGGATCATTAGTGCATTGGTGATGACTCAGTTGATCAACAGTATGAATATTGACAATAAGGAAGTACGGCAAACCAACCCCAGTACAATATGGAAAACGACAAGGCCTGTCTTTTCCACCAATGGTGGGAATGATAAAACTTAAACAAAAGTAAACAAGGCGGCGAGGCCAGCCTCTTCCACTAAAGTGGGAATACAAAATGTAAAGTGCAGAAAGTAAAGAGCTGATCAGTACTACTGATTCAGCGTTACAATATGTTGAACAATTTGCAAATACAATGAGATGCAGATGACAATGATCTCAAAATGTTAGGAAATGAACTCCAAACAAGTACAAGCTATCCGACATATGAAATATAGCCAAAAGGGATTAAAATAACCAGAGTCGTGTAAGTTGCAGCAATCAAGGAAATTCATGCAGCAAAGCCTAGAATCACCAAAGCAGCTCATAACCCGTCCAAGAAAACACCTCGAGATGATGTAGGCCAGATACAGGAAATGAGAGCTAGGGTTCCGGGCAACCAAGACCAAGCGAAGCTTATAAAACAGCAGTGATTAGATTTATGCACAGCAATGCAGCCTCAAAGAGATTACAGCACTTCAAAATGGATTGACACACCAAGATAAAATCAGAACTACCTCCAAAATCTGAAAACTTACAATGAGGGCTTTTAGGAGTAGAAACTAAGCATAGGGCCAATGCAGAACCACCAAAAATGGATTTCAAGGACTTATGAGTAGATTTCTACTTGAGAAAAACCTAACCGGCAAATGCAAAAGAAGCCGACAAATCTCTAAAGGCTTCAACCTTGATGCTAAATGCGCTGGATTTTGGATAGAAGCGATTTCACGAAAACTCATCTAGGTGCTATCTTTCAAACCACGAAACCAAAAGAGAAAAAGAGCTAGGGTATGTCCAGAGCTACGAATGATTCTCGATTTCCAAACCCTAACTGATGTCTGAGGTTTTTGTACAAGTTTGTGATTTTTGTATTTTTTTGTGTTTTCAGGCAAAATTATAAAGCTGCGATTTTCTATAATAATTGCAAATAAATTCATAAAAATCACATGTGCATTGTATTACATGAAAAATGCTCAGAATGTCAAGGCGTACCATTTATTTCAATGTCCAGAGCATTTACAAGACAAATAGCAATATAATGATGAAAATACAAATTTATTAATAAAACCTGGTTTCTCTTTAATGGCGGCTGTAGCTGATAAAGAATGGTACGGCCAGAATTGATGAGGATTCTTCCAGCTCAAAACCCAATGCAATAATCTCCAGTGATCCAAGGCGCCCAAACACACCACTGTCAGATGCTGAAGCCAAGCTGATTTCTTCTGGAAGTGAACAATACGGCTGGCTGGTGCAGAACTGTACGGCCTGACAGCAAGAAGGTACGGCCAGAAATAAAGAAGTTCTCCAAGTTCACAATAAAACAATGCAACTCCTCAGCAACCTAAGGCGGCCAAGTTACAAACACCAGAAGATGATAAATATAGGCGTTCCTCTGGAGAAGAGGTAGTACGGCCTGACAAGGACAGGAAAAGTACGGCCTGCTGCAATTAATAAAAGGTACGGCCTCCAAGGTAAATGCCAGATCCCAAATAAATGCTCTCTAATGAATTCGCCTCAAAAGGTAGATGATTTCCTCTGCTTCTAACTGAATGAATATCTCAACAATTCCAAACTGTGATCTCTGGATGAAATCACCAAGTGCCAGCTTCAACTGATATTTCACAGCCTCAGTCTGCCTGATTCCTGAAGAGTTTTCGTTCTCCAGAAACGATCGTTTGCCAGAAACCCTAGGGTTTGCAAACTCCAATGCTCAGAGCAAAAATCAAGACAAAATTGAATAATAACATGATAGTTCGATTTTGCCTGTGAAAGGAATATATTGCTCCTTGAGAAAATTCGACCTATTCTCTTTTTAATAAATCATTTAAATTAATGATTTAATTTGCACTTTTGACTTAGGAAAAATAAATAATCATTGGCGTCCCCTTTTTAATGAATATAAATACTCATTAAGTCACCTTTAAATAATATATTATAAAGTACGATTAAATACTTTATAATTAAGCCAAATAATTAAATATTTTAATATTTCAATAAAGTGACTTTATTATAAAGTCAAATTATTAAATATTTAATAACTCATTAATTACTCCTTATTTCTCCGTCAAATCAATCAACTACTGAACTGGGTCGAATCTGAGCTGAATAACTGCACCAGGTGCCCAGCCCGAAATAGCAGCTTCCGCCTGACCTAACTTTCTAAAAATAGAAAGTTCTCTGAAAAAGCTCTCTGGAAGATTCTGCGAAGGTCCAACCTGACACCCTGCAAACTGGAGCTATCAAACCTTTGGATAAGCTGCCTCGATGATCTCTGCACCGAAATTGACCTACGAGGATCGAAATTATAGGCTAACTCCTCGACAAGCGATGTAAAGCTAAAAGCGGACATGACAAGGTATGCATTCCTCAGAGCAAACTCGCGAAAACATTTGCAGCAACATAGAAATATGATAATCAACAATAGATCTTTCAAATGAAGGCCCAAGTTTGATATTTATAACTTTTTTTCTTCTCAACTTTCAAATCCACCTTTTCCCTCCAATTACGGCACCCAAAAGAGATTCACTTTTCTCCTCAATTTGCAATTTGCATTTTATTTAAATTCCAACCCTTTCCTCCTTGACTTTAGGCATCCCAAGCACATGAGGAATAATACTTTATCAAAATGCAAATATTTCATAACATAAGCGTCCAAGATATTTAAGTGAAATACTTTACAATTTGCAAATATTCCTCCAAACTAAGCGTCCATTTTTCCTAAGTTAACATTTCACTTAAAACATTATAATTCACCAAATAAAGCCTCCAAAATGTTTAATTAATAAACATTATAAAAATCACTTATCTCTCCAAAATCGTCCTCCTTGCCTTAGCCAAATATTTCACTTACAACATTATTTTCATCAAATATCAAACTTTCCAAAATAATCACCTCAAATGCTGGAGACCACTGCTCAAGCTGACCTGCCAAAAATAGCCACTGCACTGAACTGCTGAACTGTTGCTAAAAATAGCATTGCCAGAAATAGTATTTACTAAAAATAGCATACTGCTAAAAATAGCATACTGCTAAAAATAGTAAGTTGTTCCAAACTCATTTTCTCCACATTTTGAGCAGTCGTCGCAATTTACTAAAAATAGTAAGTCCGGGAAAGTTCTCTAATTCAATTGCGTGTCACACAACCGCGAAGCACTTTGGAAACCCAGAAGCAATCCAGAATCCAAATTGAAAAACTCCAACATGCAAGCCTCCAAAAGCAATCGAGAATGCACATCAATATCCTGTGGTGCATGTTACCTCATTGCGAAGCTCTCCAAAAACCCAGAAAGCTCCACCAAACATGCGTTAGAAACTTACGCATGCAAGACCTCAAAACCTCCTCATAAGTGGAAACCCTAATTTTAGCTTTTGACTGGCCTATGGGCTTCCGGAAATAGGCTATCAGACATGGAAGAGCATATGGCTAAAATGGGGACATTACAATTTGTCAAATCAAAATGTCAATACACAATCAAAATTACAATCAATATTTAATAGTCTTCATATTTCTCTTTACCAAAATCATCAAAGTCAACATTTGGTTCAATTTCATTGGAACTGCAATCAATTGGAGTAGCACTCCCACTAATTGTGTCACATGCCCAAGTTACCTCATCTATAGAGACTT
>VDFB02003059.1:0-38883 GCA_007258455.2 Sequoia sempervirens
GCTAATCTCTATTAAAACATAATTATATTCTGAAAGCATTTCAATTCATATTAGCTTTTCTTACAGTTCTGCAAATGCCCATTAGTCCAAAACATTTAAATCAAAATTGAAATTTCAATAGATCCTAAAATATCAGTTACCCCTAAAAGAAAATTTATACATGACAAACAAATATATGTTTCAATTAAATGGGCAGGAGTGTTCAACCTCAGCATGAGATTAAGTGACAATCCTAGAGTAGATAAATCTTTATGAGGATTTATATGTCACCAAATCTGTCAGATTTTTTTTTTCAATACTAGAATGGATTTGAAAATATCTGTTTCTTTTTATGGTACTAGATAAAAACAAGATATGCATACCTTAGACTGTGAACGCGTATACACAACTCCTTTGGAGATGAAACTTTCTGTTTCTTGGCCACAACAGACAAGAACTCATCCACCTGTATTTCCTTATCATGGTGTTTAAATAAGAAATCAGAAAGATAGGATACAATCTTCTCTGTTGTTATTTTGAAAACTGTGACAATATGTTCTGGAGGTTCAAAGTAACGCAAAATCAAGGGATGTTGAACCAGTGGGCCCAGACCTAATTTTTCAAAATCTTCCACCCTTTCATATCGGCAAATCTCATCACTTAGGTCATAGAGAGTTGCAATCCTTCTTACTGCTACATAGCAGTGAATAAAAGCATTCACCTGCCAAAATTTGCAAAAACAAAATGTTCAATGAATCAGGGCATAGTTTGCCGTGAAGTTTCAATTTTGGCATAAATGTCATCTAATTAATGTGTCTGTTTAAAGCCAGAACGAAAAAAGAATACTGAGAATGTCCCAATATAGTATACCAAACAATATACACTTTAATGGCATGGCATTTATTTATATTTTGGCTTTGCTTTTATTTAAGGCCATGCCTTGAAACATTCCAAGTAGATTGGTATTTAGTCAGAAATCTGAAATCCATAACAAATAGTACCAACTGAGAAGAGAAAACATATTAACATGGCAAATAGTTTAACGGGTTATATGAAATGCATGTAAATGACGATGGTAACAACAAACAATGCCAACAGGAGAATGTGAAGTGTGAAGACTAAAGACAAAGAACTGTGAGGCCTCATAAAGAAAAATCTAACAGCCACCTTCAGCTTCAAAGGATATAGAGAAAAGAGGCAACATACTGACAACCCTAGAAAGAAAGCAACAACATTAATGTTCACAAATGACCAATATAGTCAATGAAACGTAAAACTATGACAAGTGGAAAGCCCCTATTATTAATATCTGTGGATTGACCAACTAGCAGTAAATGCAATTAAAAATCAAAGACTCGTTCTATCAATTCAAAAAACTTCCTTTAGGATCCTACTCAAATAATAAAAAAGAGAAACTGTAAAACACAAAATAAAGATCTCCCATTTTGGAAAACGAAAAAAAAAAATTAATTGTTGTGAAGACTAGAACTATAAGCTTGCAAAGGTAAATGCAGCATCATTTGTGAAATATTCCAAGCCAAATTTTTTCAAATTTTCAAATTACAAATTCAAATCAATGCACCCGTTAAGGTTAGAAGATAAACCAAAACGTGCTGAAGCAACTCTAACCAGAATGTACACCAGGATCCCGATGTGGGCAAGGTGTGAGCATTGGTCAGAAGATCTAAATCAAATTGCTTATGCTGGAACTCTAACCAAGAATGGCGCCGATGATGGCGAGCATGTGGTCAGAGGATCTTCTACACTAAGTGCTGAAAGGAATTCGACACCAAGTATGTGCTACCCAATCCAGTATGGAGTGAGGGGCGACCATATGGCGGAGTGTTACAAAGTACAATGCTTGAAGGAAATAACTAAATTGCTGAAAGGACTCAACACCCAGAATGTGCTTTCTAACCCGAACTGGGAAAGTAGATACCATAAGGCGAAGATGTAACTATTACAACAATTACTGAAAGAAGAATGAGTATTACAAATAACAATGAAGCAATATTAAAGAACAACTGGTCAGTACTACTGCCAGCTTACAAAGATATTATTGCCTGCAAAATCAAGACATAAGATGTTCTTTCAAATGGTGCATTCAACAAGAATTCTTCTGCAAAGTCTATAAGGAAACCTCAACACCAACCAAATAAGGAAGATGCAGATTTCTCAAGACTGTCATAACAGATCTGCACTTTTTGTCATATAACCAGCAGCTTACAATCTTAAAGAAATGTTCATAACTTCCTCAGAGAATGCCCGATTGATGTGAAATAAAATGCAATGCACTCTAAGAACATAGGCGACCAAGACAAGACACCAAAACTGAACAAAATAACACAAATCTAATTGGCACAGATTCCAAGACAGACTCAAAAGGTACGGCCCAAGCTGAAAGTTCGACTTCTCTTTAAAAATTAATGCCTTCTCTAAAAATTCTGCAAATTTGAGGATGATGGCGCCTAAACCTAGCAATGAAAATGGACTAATACCCAAAACAATGTTTTTGTTGTTTTTTGACTTATGAATAAAAACATGAATCTGTTGAAGCACACAATGCAATATCTAAAAATCCACTAATATGCAAAACCAGAAACTACTGATCTACAATGTTGATTACAATGCACAATTTCCAAGAAAAACTCACAAACTAGATTGAATCACCACTAGTTGCTGTGTTGCAAGCAAGAAGCGATGCCCGAGCTAGGAGGCCTTCATTCCTCGAAGCAGTTCCAGAGCCAAACCGGCAGCATAACAATATTGTAGACAAAAGATGCTCAAAAGAGAACCCAAGGCTTCCTTTTATAAGTTTTTGTTGACCTTTCTTGAAACCCTAACTTCTTTTTCAGAGTAAAAACCCTAATCCCAAGAGATGGCATCCTTTTCCATACATCTTCAATTTGACTTCATTTAATTAAATTCCTCACTTAAATAAATGCATCCTCCTTAAGGCTTAATTTTGACTTTGATAAATTCAATATATCCTCAATGATGGCGCCACCCTTCAAGTCCACTTTTTAAAATAACATTAAGTTAATAGACTAGGCCAAGGTGATAAAATAACATTTAAAATATAATGTTATTTTTAAGTAAAATGAGCTTATCTCTCCGAAACTGCATTCTGAAGCCCGAAACTGAATACGCCACTTGAGTCAGCTGAAGAGGAAAGTCAACTGCCTGAGACAAACCTGTTTATTGCCAAAAATAGAATTTACTAAAAATAGTAAATTCCTGAAGATGCTCAGAATGCCGAGATGCGAAGCTCTCTGAAAACCCAAAAAGAATCCGCAATTGAAACAATCAATTCAGAGCCAGAACACCCTTCAAAATAGGAAACCCTAATTTTACCTTCCGACTAGCCTACGGGTCTCCGAAATAGGCCAACGGTCACTGAAAAAGGTCAGGCTTGAAACAGGGACATTACAATTTGTCAGCCACATGAGAAATCCAACCTAAGGTTTGAGAAACAATAGTTATTTCTTCATATGCATTATGCCACCATAATCTACTCCAGTGTGATTCATAGCTTTACTTTCTCTACAGGAAAATAATGTACCTACCCATGCTTTAGAGCAGTTATGAACCTTCTTATGACATTGTGGTACTTAACTTTCTTAATTCGTTTGCTCTGAAATGTTTATCAATACTCCTTAACAACACATCATGATTTCTTCTATCTGCATTCTATATGTTCCAAACCTTTCTTCAGAAATTCTTAGGGTTGCTCCATATAAACTTGATTTGTAAACCACATGGATAGTCCATTGCAGGAATCATCAATATGCATCCTTCATTCATTTTATTTATTGCTTGCTAGTTCTATGCTAAAATAGAGCAACATGGAAGGCTGAAATCAATACAGATAGAAACACCCCTATTGTCTGAACCTAATGTGTCTTAGTTGTTAGAAACTTTTAGCATCGTAGCATAAAAAGTTAATTTCAAAAACATCAAACACAAGCACTATTAGATATGATAGAGTGTTAGACTTAATGTTCACTTACACTTTGTACAAAGGTATTTATTGATTATGATGACAATGTAAGAACACCATACCAGTTGTTTCTAAAAATCAACTCATAATGCAAGTTACAACCACCAATGTAACTTACCCAATCACTACTAAATAGAAGCATACACACATTGAAGGTGTGCCATCCAATTCTCTTAAACCCCATGGATTTATGTATCATACACCCCTGGTTTTTTTGGAAAGTCTCTGTTTGCTGGTTGCTTGTTCAATGATGTCTTTTTTTGAATTTGTTTCAATGTGTTTCAAATGCATATAACATAAAGGAAATGATTGCAATAATAAGAAATGCTAAATAACATTTGCCTTTCAAGAAAAACTTCAATGAGCATCATTAAACATTCATTTACTGTTATAAAATCAGAATGTTACATAGGTATATCAGACCTGGTAAGAACTTGTTACAGCAGAAATAAGGCTCCAGAATAAGCACCAAACAAACCCAAGCTTTAGCCTTCAAAAACACTCTCTTTCTCCAACGCCTAAGCCTCCATTTCCAGCTCCCAAAGTCCGACAAACAAAATCCAAGGCGTGCTGGTCCAAACTAGGGTTTTAAGCAGCAAAGGGCATCCCTCCTTAGAAGTTCGACCTTCTATAGAAAATCACAAAGTCCATCAAAAAATGCATTCTTGTGCTCTTTAGAATCGGCATGAGATAGGCCTTCCAATAAGTCCAACCCAAAATGATTTCTTCATCCAACTCAGAGCTATGATTAAAAAACCAGGTTCAGGTCCAAAACCAAAGTGCCCAGGAAACTAAAGAAAATCACACCAAAACCTTCATTAAATCAAACCAAACTGAAAGCAAGCAATCCACACCAAAATCTCCTCAAAAGAACTAAAAAATATTCTTTTTTCTATCAACAAATCGAACTCTATGAAGCACTGTATAATCCCTGCTGTAGAATCACTCTCTATCTGATTAGGGAGGATATTTCACTACCGAAACCAGCCCAAGCGAAGAGGGTTTCCATCCTCAATTCGCAGCCCAAGCATTTTCGAAGAAATCTAGCAACATTTTCTTATGTTGTCAAAGCCAAGATGTGAAAATGAGAGCCAAATGAAAATATATAGAAGCTAAGGCAACTGGACTCCAAAAGCTTCTTAATTTCTTCCTAAAAACCAACGCCCTTCTTAGCCTTGGAAAAATAAACATTTTAAATTCATCTTTTCTCCCTAGGCGTCCCTCTCATGGACCAAATTAGATATTTAAAAAGTCTTCTAAAACAAATTATAAGTTGCACGCCTAGGACATGGCACCTAGGCCATGGTGTTTTTTGAATGACCTTTAACCCTCTTTCACTTAAGTTTATAAAATTATTTATTAAACAGCTTAAGTGAATGAATAAAACAATTATTAAATACTGCAACCATAGGCTCTCCAAACCAACCGAGAAATAATACTGCTGCGAACATACTGGCCTGGGACCATCTCCCCAAAGATGACTTACTATAAATAACATTGCTAAAAATAGTAAGTGTATACCAAACACCAAAACTAAGCGAAACTGAAGACCACTGAAGAACACTGTGACCAACTGAAGGTAGCAACACCATAAACCAGCCACTGCTATAAATAGAAACCCCTTCAGAAACCCCCAAACTGATTGCTAAAAATAGCAATTACTATAAATAGCATATTGCTAAAAAAAGTGACTCCAAATGCATTTTGAGCACAAACCAGGTAGCCATCGCAACTTACTAAAAATATAAGTTTGGAAAAGGTTGTCAGATGCAAATGCATGTCATACCACTGCGAAGCTCTCTGAAAACCCAGAAAGAATCCAAAAACCAATCCTGCATGCAAACCCCTGATGAAATGCATGTCACATCCCTTTGAAGCTCTCTTAAAACCCAGAAGGAATCCATAAACCAAACTGCAAAACTCTAATATGCAAGACCGTGAATCCACAAAAGAGATCTCCAAACAACTGTAAACCCTAATTTGGCATTTGACTGGCCTACAGGCATCCGGGGATAGGCTAACAATCACTAGAAAGTGTAGTGCTAAAAATGGGCACATTACAATTTATTCTTCCAACAAGCACAAAATAACCCAAGATTCACACTAGAGAAATCCAATGACAGAAAACTCCAACAAAAGGGTCCCATCCTCTCCCATTATCCTATCCATAGTTGGAATACTCGGCGTTTGCAAGTACTCGGCAAGCCCGAAAAATTCGGCTCGGAAAAAACTCGGGAACTTTTAAAATTGCTTAAACTTCACTAAAAACACTTTTTTTAAAAAAAATTCAAAGATAAGATGCATCCAATGAGTCAATAAATGAGTACATAAAAGAAACAAGCTGAGTCTAGTTGTATTTGATTGATTTGAAAGCAAATTGGGTACAAAATGGCATCCTCATGTGGAATGCGCTGATGTTGATATTCTGAAACAAAATGAAAATAGCAAATTGTCTTTGTAAAAATGAAATTAAATACTACATTACTATATTTTACAAATTTACATCTTCCTCTTTCCCATGTCTAGTGAAAATTAGGGGAGAGGTAGAACTAGACGATATTATAGATGAAGACTTGTAGGCAAACTTGGAAACTTGGACTTAGAGAGTACCTAGAAAATCAAATGAATTCAATGGGAGTTTGAGGGCAATGCCCCCAATGGGGTCAAAGGGCAATGCCTTTATTCCGCCTGCAGGTTTCTTTTTGCTAAGAGGCCAAGTTTTTCCAAGTGAGTACTTGCACCAAAAACTCGTTTTGAAAAAGAACTCGCAAGTTTTTGGCGAGTCTGCCATCTATGATCCTATCTATAGTAGGGATGCCCCCGGAACTATATCCACTCAACTTGAAAAGAAAGGGTTCTAGGAGAAGAAAGAATCGAGGAAGAATTCATTCTCCCATGCCCCCCCAATCATATAGGTAGGGCTGACCTCCTCAAGCTATCAAGCCTAAGCTCAGGAAATAATGCCCTAGAGCCAACAGCAACGTTCATTTGACAAGAAGCACAGGAATTGCCTAGTTTGTACAAGCTTGCTCTCTTCAAAGGCCTTCTAAGAACACCTTACTTCTAGCATTATCTCACTTGCACCTAATTTACTAAACTCCAATAACTCCATGTAAGCACAAATTCCTCGAGAACCATGTCAACAGACTTCTATCTTCAATTGACAATAACCTAAGACTAGCATGACTAAAATGTAACTCTCTCAAGAAAGAAAGATACAAATTATGTTAAAGTCCACAAGTGACCAAAATAGAACAATGGGAATCAAAAATAAACTACAAACACTAGCAAGAGGGAGCCAAAAATAGGATTTAAAGAAGCTACAAACTAAGGATAACTAAAAGCAACAAAAATTTAAAGGCATTCTAACAAACAAAAAGGAAGGATGTAGTGTTCCACCACTTTGCTGATTTGTTTTCACCGAGTTCTGTAGGTCTGATTTTTGTTTGGGTTTGTATTTCTTCCCTTTTTGTTTTTGAGTTTGTTTGCCAATAATTCTGTTGTACCCCAAAATTAAAATTTTTGTTACACTTAGATATTTTGAAGAAATAAGTAAAAGTCTTGTTAAATCAGTCAAAAATGTCAAAATTTGGGTGTGCAGGTCTTGCATGAGGGGTTAAAACACAAAATTTTCAAAATCTGACGATCTGGATCAGCTCAGAGCAGCTTAATCTACAAAACCCAATTCTCAATTTTTCATCCCTACTTTTTAGGAAAACTGCAATTTTTAGAAATTTTCTAAAATTAGTAAACGTTTTCTGGGTTTTTCTAGGTTTCTTTGGAAACGGATACTGGCAAAACTTTCTAAAATTAGAAAGTTGGTTCGTTAGGGTTCAAACTGATTTTGATTGGCTCAAAATACGTCCATATCAGGCTGGTGCAGTCAGAATCTCAAAATAATCAGTTTTGCCCTAGTGGGTCTATTCTGCTTTTTCAGAAGCATATTAGGAGCTATGAGGTCATCAATGGAGGTCAGCCAGCTACCAGACGTCAGATTCAACATTCAAAGCATTCAATAGAAGGCGAGATGATGAGCAAGCACGAAGAACGAAAAAGAAGATGAAAAATGATGAAAATTTTCTAACACTGCCAAACTTGGGCGCCACAGGTGAAGATAGGCGCCCATCTTTTTAGGGCTTTAAGTGATAAAATTAGGGTTTGCACCTCCAACCAAAGTTGTTCAGTTCTCTGCCAGCTCCGCAGCAAGTCCGGCGATGCAGTCAACGAATCATCCAGTCTCCCAGAATTCGAGTCAAACAGAGTAGTTTCAAACAGAAGTTGGGATAAAAATTATGAAAATGCCTGAAAATTTTCCAACTCTGGGAACTTTGGGCGCCCCGGGAGCCCAAGGACGCCTAGCTTTTTGAAGGGGCAAATCCAGCAATTAGGGTTTGAAAATATGCTCGATCTCTTCGGTATCCAGTCGGCTTTGACACACCTGTCTCCGTCAAATCATCCGACTAGTCATCCTCCGGCAAATTCAAATCGAAGTCAAGGATACAGAATGAGGGTTTCAAACTTGAAGATGAAAATCAGATAAAAATGTCAAGTCTAGAAGGTTTGGGCGCCCCAGGAGAGGAGAGGCGCCCAAGATTTCAAGGGGCTAAACAGATGAATTCACAAAAGTGTCTCTAACGTAATTTCTTCACAGTTGATCCAGCTTTCCAACGAGATATCTAGCGCGTCAATCAGAGTTCACAATCACCAGATACGAGGAGCTGAAAGGAGGGTCTGACGAGGGCTAAAAACTGAGATTAAGAAGCAAACAAGAAAAAGTGGAAAATAAACTAACTCTGGTGAGTTTGGGCGCCCCAACTTGCCATGGGCACCCCAGCTTGCCAAGGGCGCCCAAGCTTTTAAGGGCGCCCCTGGAGTCAAGAGAGGCGCCCAAGATTTTGAGCCCTGAGATGTTAGAATTTGCTAATACAGCCTCTAAGATCACTTCGTCAATTTCAGTCGAGCTATCCAATGGAGCTAACAGTCAGTCGATCGAATCAGCGTAGCTCCCGAAATCAGGATTTCATTAGAAGATTAAAGGGAAAAGGAAGAACTTGAAAATCATAAAAATGGCTAACACTGGGAAAGTTCGAAGCCCCTGGAGGAAATAGGCTCCCGTGAATTTGAAGGTCAAAACGAAGTTTTTAGCCAGAGACGCCTCCAGAATAATCTTCTTAGAATCAGTCAGGCTCCGCGATGAATCCTTGAGCTCATTCATCAGATTAATCTGCAAGCCGGAAATCGAAGGCGAAGTAGGGGGTCAAAATGGACAAAGTTGAAAATATCAAAATATAGACTAACACTGCTTGAAGCGGGCGCCCCTAGTCAAGAAGAGCACCCATCTTCTCATGCCTTAGAGAAATTTTCAAAATTTTCAAAGTTTTCAAAATTGCAAAAGGAAGATGGCATCCAAGTTCAATGAGCTGAGGTTTTAGGGTTTTGAAAATAAAAGCAAAAGAAAGCAAACCTAAAACAAAACCCTAAGTTTATTTAAATCCTCTTTTCCATGTAATTTTCATTATTTTTGCAGGTAGCATTCAAAGGAGAAAGTTGAAAGAATTCATATTTGCTGGTTATTCATCTAATTTTTCAGATCAGCAACATAAACCCTTGCTTTTTCAAGCTTTTTCATCCAGAAGATCAAGTTTTTCAAGGAGAAGGCCAAGGTTTTCAAATTTTCAGCCATCTGGGTCTTTTCACTTCATTCTTCTAAAGAAATTTTCAAGAACTTCATCAAGTTGCAGCAGCTGCTTTTTATTTGCATGTCAGTGAAATCCTTAGTGCATTCAGTTTTCAACCATCTGGGTCCTCTCAAATCAGTCTTCTAAAGAAAACTCATATCACAGCTTTTTTCAAGAAAGTTTCAAAATCTAGGGTTGGCTACTTTTTTTGATCAGCCATCAGGGTTTTGCAAATTTAATCAACTAGGTCCATTTCTAATCATATTCTGAACAAAACCCAGGTGCCAGCTTTTTTTTGTGGAAAATTGAAGAAATTAGGGTTTGTTGCTTTTTCAATAAAAATTCAAAATTTTCAAAAACGGACGATCTGGGTTGTCTTGCAACGAAATTCTGAGCAAAACCCATATCTAAGAAAAAAATTCAAAAAATTTGTCAGTTGGAGCAAGAAAATCAGCATTCTAAAAAAAGAAGTTGCTCAAAAGCTTGTCTGGACCTAGGCGAGTTTACAGTCGTTCTTAAAGTTTTCCGAAATGGAGTACACTCCCAATGTTTTCAAGATTGAATCAGCTCTCTATCATGATTACATCAAAACCGCTGAGACAGACTTGCATCATATCAAGCCGGTGTTTGATTTACACACTTTGGAGAGCGTAGGCAACACCTCAATCAGGAACCTGGGACATTCCGGACTCCTCGCAGCAACATCTATTCCTATAGCAGTTCAGAGTCTTGAGTTCGTAATCGCTTGCATCAAGCATTACAACCCGGCTACTAGGGAGATCCAATCAGCTGATGGTAGATTAATTTGCAGTCTAAAGCCTGATATGATCGAGAAGTGTTTTTCCATTCCCCCATGGCCTGAAAGTGTTACTATCTCAAAGGGTGAATGTGAGAGGATATGGGAGATGCATAAGGAAAAATACAACAAGAAGATTGTACTGAAGTGAATGAAAGAAAAACATAAGACTCTGCCAAGTCATATTTCGATGATGTCAGCAAAGTTCGAGAAAGCGGCCAATGAGGTCAAAGATTTCCTGAGATCTGATGCAGATGCTGAAGATATTCTAGAAAAGCGGTGTTTTGCTATTGAGGGCATTGATGCACCAAACCGGGACACAGTTTCTAATTTTCTAGCGGATGTGATTGAGCTTTAAAGCAGCTTTCTTCTAGAAGCTTTCTTTCCCGCTTTCTTTCTATTCTTGGAATGATTCTTATCCATTCTTTAAGAAGAGAAAGAAGATAAAATGTAATAGTTGGCGTTTCCCGCTTTTTCTGCTTTCTTAGGTGTTAGATGTTATCTTCTTTCTAGATTTAGTAATAAAGCTTCCTTGCTGAGTGTAGAAACCCTTGTTCTCACCGATCTCTGAACTGTTTGTTTTTTTGCTTGTTTTTGACGTTTTTGGTTTTTTTGTGTTTTTGCATGAACAAATGAAAGTTGCGATTTTGAAAGAAAATGATATAAAATCTCTAATAAATACAATAAGTCCAGATCTAACATAAAAAGACTCAGAAAACCACAGCTAATGATTGTATTATTTTTCCACGGCTATTACAATGATAAATCTCTGACATGCAGACAAGATAAGACAAAAAATATCAGATTAAAACCTGATTTGCAGCCAACTGTGAAAAGCCATGATATGGTACGGCCATCATAGAATCCCTCTTTTCCCTGCGCCAAATGATAAGAAATGATGCCAGAGAGTGATGCGCCAAAATGTGTGAAGTCAAACAACCCAGACAGAAGGCGATTTGCTCAAGGCTGAAAGGTACGGCCTTTTTATGATGGTACGGCCCTGCATATCAGAACTGTACGGCTATGACAGCAGCAAACAATAAAAAGTACGGCCCTTGTTTGAAGTCTCCAGATCTCAGGAATTAGGCGCCTTAAATGAAGAAACTCTTCTGGATGAAGTACAGACTGAAAACCCTGAATGATAAAACTCTGTGAATGTGCTGTGATAACTTCTGAATGAAGATATCTCTCTGAAAGCAATAGATCAGCTGATATTTCACAGCCTCTGAACTGCAACACTGAAGATGGCTCATTCTCCAATGCCAAAACGAAAACTGGAACCCTTGGCTCTGTTCTCAGAAGAAGACTTGATCAAAAATTCGATTTTCAACATAATGAGCTCAATTCCCAATGAAAACCCCTTATATCTATCAAAAGTTCGACTTTTCTCAAAAAGGCATCATTTAAATAAATTCGAACTTTTCTTTTTAATTTTTCAATAGTTTTGAAAGCACTTTTAATTATAAATTATAATTAAAAAGTGGCCCCCTTCAATGTTGGTCGCCCCCTTTAGAAAATCACTTAAGTTATAATATTTAATAATATTATAACTTTATAATATAAGCTCCAGATAATTAATATTTAATTTAACAATTAAAATATTAATATCTCCCTCAAAATATGTCCGATTCACGAACCGTCTGAAGCTGGTGAATAAGTGATTGATTCTCCACATGACCAAACCATACTGCTAAAAATAGCAGGGGTGCTCCGCTGAATGACTATTACTGCTAAAAATAGCAAGTCAGGCAAAAGACGTCCGAATGAGCCCGAACGAAAGCCAACTGGTAAATTCTGACGATCTGAAACCAAGCCAAGCTCCAACAAGACCCTCCATCCATCCTATCAGCCTATGAGGGTCGCATAATAGGCTAATCATAAGCTCTGAGAGATATCAACTGGAAGGGGACATGACAGTCCGCCCCTCCTGAAATTGCTTGTCCTCAAGCAATCTCAACTCCGGATGCTGCAAAATATCCTCACTCTCCCATGTAGCATCCTCCACTGGCAAATCTCTCCATTTCACCAAATATTCCCTAATAGTCCTCCTACGCAACTGTCTCTCTCTGTACTCCAGGATAGACTCAGGTACTAAAATCAACTTTCCCTCGTCATCTAAGGGAGGTAAAACTGCTGAAGGCACCACACGATGTCCCAACGCCTTCTTGAGACGTGACACGTGAAAAACATTGTGGACCTTGCTATCCGCCGGAAGCTCTAGCTCATAAGCCACCTTTCCAACACGCCTCAGAATCCTGAAAGGACCATAATATCGTGGCTTAAGCTTCTTTGAACGACTCTTCCTAAGAGTAGACTGGCGGTAGGGCTGCAGCATAAGATAAACCATGTCACCCACCTCAAAAGACCTCTCTGTCCTCTTCTGATCTGCGTACTGCTTCTGCTGATTTTGTGCCTTAGCAATATTCTCCTTGAGAGCCCTCATAGTGTCCTGACTCTCCTGCAACAGATCTCCAGCACTCGGCACTCTACTGTCACTTAGTAGCAAATCCAGAAAGCTCGGCGCCTCGTAACCGTACAATGCCATGAAAGGGGACATCTGAATGGTCATGTGGAACGTAGTATTGTAGCAATACTCGCACAAATAAATCCACTTGACCCAGGCCTTTTGCTGCCCTGCAATGTAGTTCCTGAGGTAACCTTCCACCCATTTATTCACTATCTTTGTCTGCCCATCAGTCTGTGGGTGGTAACTGGTGCTCGGTGTAAGCTCGGTCCCACAAAGTCTGAACACCTCCTGCCAGAAGTGACTCAGGAACCGACTATCCCTGTCGCTCACTATGCTCTGAGGCAACCCATGTAGTCTGAAAACCTCACGGAAGAAGACCTCTGCTACCTGTGTAGCTGTGTAAGTGGTGGTGATCGGAAAGAAGTGGGCATACTTCGTCAGCCGATCCACAACTACATATATACAATCCTGTCCTTGAGCTTTAGGCGAGCCCGTAATAAAATCCATCGATAGGCATTCCCACTTCCTATCAGGAATCGGAAGTGGCTGCAATAATCCTGTCGGATACGTGTTCTCCTGCTTGTTCTGCTGACAAACAGGGCACTCACGCACATACTGAAGAACATCTGCCTTAAGTCCTTTCCATGTAAATCTCTCCCGAATCTGTCTGTACGTTTTGAAGTACCCGGATGCCCTGCTGTAGGTACATCATGAAAGGCTCGCATGATAGTGTTCTTCATCTCTGATCCTGGGATCAAATAAATCCTGTTCTTGTAAATGATCAAGTCATTCACAAGCATGTATCTGGTGTCAACCATCGATCCCTCAACAATACTGGATGCCCAAGTATCCTTGGCATACTCTGCCACAATCAAATGCCTCCAATCCTCTGTAATGTGAACCATAGAGCTCAGATAAGCCCTGCGTGAGAGAGCGTCAGCCACTACATTCTGTGTGCCTTTGATGTAGGAGATATCAAAGTCATATGCCTGCAATTTACTCACCCACTTCTGCTGACGATCATTGAGATCTCGCTGCCCCAGGAAATGCCTCAAACTATTGTGGTCAGTTTTAATGCAAAACTTACTGCCCACGAGATACTGCCTAAATTTGGCCAAGGCATGCATTATGGCCAGCATCTCCTTATCATAAATACTGTAGAGCCTCTCTGGTCCTCTGAGTTTTCGGCTCTCATAAACAATAGGGTGCTTGTCCTGCATAAGCACTGCTCCAATGCCCTCACCAGAAGCATCGCATTGAAGCTCAAAAGGCTTCGAAAAATCTGGTAGTGCCAACACTGGACACGTGGTTATCAGCTCCTTGAACCTCACAAAACAAACCTGTGCCTCAGGAGTCCAACAGAATGCACCTTTTTTCAACAAATCTGTCATAGGTGCTGCATGGCGTGAATAACCATTCACAAATCTGCGATAAAACCCGCACAAGCCAAGAAATCCTCGCAGCTGAGTAAGGTTCGCCGGAGTAGGCCAATCTATAATAGCACGGATCTTCTCAGGATCCATCCGCACTCCCTCTGCACTGATGATATGACCTAAGTAGAGCAACTCGGTCATCCCCAAATCACATTTGGACTCCTTGGCGTACAAGGACTCCCTCTCCAAAATACTGAGTACTGTCTCCAAGTGAGCCAAATGCTCCTGCCATGTCCTGCTGTATATCAAGATGTCATCGAAGAAGACAAGTACATATCTCCTCAACTACGAATGGAAGACCCTGTTCATGGTGGACTGAAAAGTAGCTGGCGCGTTGGTTAGCCCAAGTGGCATCACCACAAACTCGAAGTGCCCACAATGACAACGGAATGCAGTCTTCTCCACATACTGCTCACGAACTCTGATCTGATGATATCCTGATCTCAAGTCTATCTTCGTGAAATAACATGCACCATGGAGCTCGTCAATAAGCTCATCTATACAAGGTATGGGGTACCTGTTTTTGATAGTCCTCTTATTCAGGACTCTATAGTCTATGCACATACGAAGGGTACCATCTTTCTTCTTCACTAAAACAACTGAAGAAGCGAATGGTGACTTACTCGGTCGAATGTGACCCATCGCAAGCAGCTCCTTGATAGTATTCTCTATCTCATCCTTAAGCTGCTTAGGATACCTGTACGGAGTAATCATGACGGGCTTAGCGCCCTCCTCAAGCTCGATAATGTGCTCAATGCCCCTGTCTGGAGGTCTCCTTGGTGGAATATCACCGAAAACCTTCTCATGCTTGACTCTCAACTGCTAAATGTCAGGATGATACTCAGTCTTCTGCTGTCCCTCCTGTATAGGTGCCAATGTGCACTCGGCAGCCCACTCCACCATGTCATGCCGCATGAGTCTCTCCATCCGACGAAAGGAAATAGTCTTGACATTGCTGTCCCGAATGGCCTTCAGGATATGTGTCTTCCCATCCACATCAAAACGAATCTCCATGTCTTTGAGACGAAGAGTGACTTCCTCAAGGGAATGAAGCCACTTCATGCCCAAGACTAAATCGATATCCCCCATGTTCACCACGTAATAATCAGCCTTGAATTCATAGTTATTCAAGCGCAAGGGGAGATCCTTAATCATACGTTCACACCTGAGAGTGTAACCATCAGCCACCTTAACCCTAATGCCTTCGAACTCCTCAGTTATGAGTCCGCGTTTCTCCACAAATCTAGCATCGATAAAATTGTGGGTGGCTCCTGTGTCAAGAAGGGTGATGACCCTCTATCCTGCCAAAACTCCACGAAGTCTGAATGAACCCTCCTGCTGAATGCTAGATAGTCGTGCCTCCTGAATCTAAAGCTCTGACTCTGCCTCTGCCTTAGGCTCTGAAGCCTCTGACTCTGACTCCTCAGAACTCTCCTAATGTTCGGAACTCTCTGATTCCGAATCCTCGTAATAAGCCCACATCACTCGATTGGCCTTGCCCTTAGGCCGCAAAGGACAATCATGGTTGGCATCATATGGACCTTTGCAGTAGAAGCAAAGCTTCTTCCTGCGTAAATCATTAAGAGCCTCGCGATCCAAGGGTGCTGTTGATTTTCCCTTTGAATCACTCCTAAAATCTGATTTTTCTCTATTAAAATCTTATTTCTCTCTGTTTTTATTGAAGCCCTTATTGTCCCGAAATGAAGAAGTGTTTATGGAGTTGAATTTGCTGGATGGTGCTGCAAATTCCATACTGCGTACCTTCTTCATAGCCTCCTGTAGCGAAGGCGGATCAAATGCTTTGATTCAACCTCTCAATGGCTCCAATAGTCCCTCCATGAAAAGCACAACAAGTCACCTCTCTGAAATATTAGAAACCATAACCGACAATCTCTGGAAGTCACCAATGTAAGACTCCAAACTGCCACTCTGTCGCAACTGAGCCAAATCTCTGAAATAGGATTCTGGATCCTTCCTGTCAAATCGTTCCACCAACCTGCCAACGAACTCCTGGTATGTGGTGATACGATCATGCTGGAGTGTCACCATCCCGTGATGCCACCAGTCATAAGCTGCTCCCTCCAGATGCAATGTAGCATACCTAATAGCATCCTTCTCAGCCATAGGACGCAATGTGAGGAAGGTGTCAAGTTTACTGATCCAGGCCTGTGCTGTGACCTTGCCACTACCGTCAAACATAGCTAGTGTAAGTCTGTTTGTGGCATGCTTCAGATCGCTATTATTATTATGTCTAGGCCTCCAATCCTGTCGACTCCTAAGATGCTCTCTCCTCTGTGATGAATCTGTCAAAGGTAATCCTCTCTCTGACCTCAGGTGGTACTAAATCCCACTCATCGTTCGCTGCCATAAGTGTATCAGCGAACAAATCCTCATGCTCCTCACCTGCAACAGCCTCATCAGGCACCTGTCTCACAAATGTAGGCCTAGTTGGCCTGTCTGCCGTCCGTGAAACAGTCCTAGGTGCTCTCCGTGATCCTGCATCACTCCTGTTATCGTCGCGATGTGGTGACGGTCTCCTCGGTATACCTAACCTCTGGATTGCCATTGCCAACTGCTGTAGCACATCGTTGGACTGCCGTTGACCTGCTCGTAAATCTCTAAGAGTGTGTAGAACCTCTGCATCGTCCTAATCCCTAGGGTTTTGAGGAATATCTGTCCTGTCAGCCATGTTTCCCGGCTGCCTGTTCAAACCCTGTTGCCTGTCAATCAAGGCTCTCCTGCGAGTATAATACCTGTGAGACCCAACCTCTTGTGGTTGCATAAGAGTGCTAAACCCTCAGGATGGCAGGATTTAGCTCTGATACCACTGTAGAAACCCCTGTTCTCACCGATCTCTGAACTGTTTGTTTTTTTGCTTGTTTTTGACGTTTTTGGTTTTTTTGTGTTTTTGCATGAACAAATGAAAGTTGCGATTTTGAAAGAAAATGATATAAAATCTCTAATAAATACAATAAGTCCAGATCTAACATAAAAAGACTCAGAAAACCACAGCGAATGATTGTATTATTTTTCCACGGCTATTACAATGATAAATCTCTGACATGCAGACAAGATAAGACAAAAAATATCAGATTAAAACCTGATTTGCAGCCAACTGTGAAAAGCCATGATATGGTACGGCCATCATAGAATCCCTCTTTTCCCTGCGCCAGATGATAGAAAATGATGCCAGAGAGTGATGCGCCCAAATGTGTGAAGTCAGACAACCCAGATAGAAGGCGATTTGCTCAAGGCTGAAAGGTACGGCCTTTTTATGATGGTACGGCCCTGCATATCAGAACTGTACGGCTATGACAGCAGCAAACAATAAAAAGTACGGCCCTTGTTTGAAGTCTCCAGATCTCAGGAATTAGGCGCCTTAAATGAAGAAACTCTTCTGGATGAAGTACAGACTGAAAACCCTGAATGATAAAACTCTGTGAATGTGCTGTGATAACTTCTGAATGAAGATATCTCTCTGAAAGCAATAGATCAGCTGATATTTCACAGCCTCTAAACTGCAACACTGAAGATGGCTCGTTCTCCAATGCCAAAACGAAAACTGGAACCCTTGGCTCTGTTCTCAGAAGAAGACTTGATCAAAAATTCGATTTTCAACATAATGAGCTCAATTCCCAATGAAAACCCCTTATATCCATCAAAAGTTCGACTTTTCTCAAAAAGGCATCATTTAAATAAATTCGAACTTTTCTTTTTAATTTTTCAATAGTTTCGAAAGCACTTTTAATTATAAATTATAATTAAAAAGTGGCCCCCTTCAATGTTGGTCGCCCCCTTTAGAAAATCACTTAAGTTATAATATTTAATAATATTATAACTTTATAATATAAGCTCCAGATAATTAATATTTAATTTAACAATTAAAATATTAATATCTCCCTCAAAATATGTCCGATTCACGAACCGTCTGAAGCTGGTGAATAAGTGATTGATTCTCCACATGACCAAACCATACTGCTAAAAATAGCAGGGGTGCTCCGCTGAATGACTATTACTGCTAAAAATAGCAAGTCAGGCAAAAGACGTCTGAATGAGCCCAAACGAAAGCCAACTGGTAAATTCTGATGATCTGAAACCAAGCCAAGCTCCAACAAGACCTTCTATCCATCCTATCAGCCTATGAGGGTCGCATAATAGGCTAATCATAAGCTCTGAGAGATGTCAACTGGAAGGGGACATGACACTGAGCAAGCCCTAGATTGTGAAAGCAAGGAGATTTTAGGGTTCCCTACTCCTCTGCTTGTCTATAAATAAGAGCCTTTGCTCATTAGTTTCTTTAACCATGCTAGTGATAACAAAACGAGCCTATTGTGCCTTCTATTTGTTATTCAAGTGTTGTTCAATTGTGTTGTGATAGCAAATTGTTGAGCCTCTTTAGCCAACAAGGAGTTAGTGCAATTGTTGTTTCTATTGTGTAAGAACAAGATTGCAAGCCTCTTTAGCTGCAATTTCTTGTTCCAAGCATGTTAGAAGTGAGTTTTGTTCCAGAAGTTTGAGTAATAAAATCATGAGCCTCCTTTGCCTTGGTCCAAAATCTCAGATTTCCGTTATTTATGTTCTACTTTTATGATCTTGATTTCAACTTGCATTGAAGTGTGTAGATGTTTGTTGAGAGAGAGTTTATTGAAGTATTTTGTCAGAAATCAACCTCGTTCATTTCTAGTTTCTCTTGCTCTGCTTATTACTTGAGAAGTTAGAAACGTCTTTAGTTTAAGTTAGTCGTAGTTGAAGGTCTTAAAACAGAAAATCTCAGCTGCGGAGTTTGTGTTTAATAAACCTTGTGCTCTAAGCTGATCAAAAAGATAGGCAACTTAGTTCTTAGTTTACTTCCTTTCAACACCATCAGCAAGAGGGAGCTTCCCCTCCTAATTTGAAAAGCAGTTTATCTGTGCATAGTTGTCCGTTTCAAATACGCATTCCAGAGGTGCGAATTTAAACACCAATAGTTTTTTGGCGCCCACGGTGGGGCACGAGGCATTAAACAACAAAGAAAGCTTAGGCTTTATGTCACGGGTATGACTATCTGGCGTCCTACTGCTCCAGTTGAACAGCCTGATCTTACACCTCCAGTTATCTAGCCAAGTTTCCAGATAATTGAAGGAGAGCAAGTAGACATCATCAGCAACCTAAGGAGTTTCATCTTTGAGAAGAAGGAGACCCCTGCTCAGTGGAGAAACGCTGCTATTATTCTAGACAAAGAGGAAGAGAAAGCCGATATTGCAGTCGGAAGACCTGTCTTGCCACCACCCACGTGGGACTAGACAATCCTGGCGTACATAGTCTATACAAGGAGGAGAACAAGAACAAATCCACTCTTCCAATAAGAAGTTGATCCTTTCCTTCCACAAACGCATCCTACAGAAATTGGAGTGTCATCCAACATAGTTCCTGAGTTCAACGTAGTTCCTGAGTTCAACACCAGACCTGTGTTCAAGGAAGAAGAACCCGAAGCAATGGGTGACAACAACAACAACGATGACCGCAACAACCGCAATCGCAATCGGAGAAGAGGTCCCCCACTGCCTTGGGGTGAGCATATCGGACCTTTGGCCTTAGGAGCAAATCATGAATTGCCTAAAGGGTCAAGGAAACACTTTCCACGGTTCCAAGGTGATGGAAGTCAACATCCTGACAATCATCTTTCAGCCTTTTCAACGGCTTGCGCTGTTATGCATGTAGCTCATGAAGATATTGATGTACGTCTCTTTGTTGAGACTCTCGCGAGAGCCGCTGCCGAATGGTTCAATCGCTTGGAGCCGGGTTGTATAACCAACTGAAATACTATGACTGAAAAGTTTCTCGCAAGGTTCAAGCCAGCTGAAGATAGCCACCAGTTGTTCGCTCAACTCTCAAATTCAAAGGAGGACAATGAACCAATGAGGGAGTTCGTGGCAAGGTTTAACCACCTGGTCACTTGTCTTTCATATACACTCAATCCATCGCCTGAGATCCTGTTGGGCAGTTTTGTCAATGCACTTCCATCAGAGATAGCCTTTATCCTGAGATCGGCCAACGAGACAGAACTGGAAGACGCACAACAAGGTGCCATAGAAATTGAAGACAACATGATCACTTTAGGAAAGATCAAAGGAGATGCTATTAGGCCTTTGGTTCAAAGTTTTGCTGATCCATTACTTCAAAGGGTTGCTAATGAAGTAACTATTCTCAAGAGGCAATTGCCACTCCAGCCTACGCCTCTTGCTCAAGTTGCACCACCACCTGCCTTACCTACACCACAATCATATCAAGCACCACAGCAGCCTTATCAACCTCAGCAGTCGTACCAGCCGAGAAGAAATAACTTTCAGCCTTACAACAATTACAGGCCACGAGGGCCACCTCCACCAAGGCAAGCGGCTGACAATACACAAAATGTTGTGTTTTGCTCTTTTCATGATTCCACTGAACATACCGGCGCCACTTGCCCCAAAAATGTCAAAATGAACGAGATAATGGGATATGTCGAAGCTGCACCTGCACCAAGTTTCGTACCAAGTCCAAGTTCGAATGTTGTCTTACCTCAATCGGACAACTTCGATGGCGACTCCGCAACGGGCTACTTTGAAAGTGAACACGATTTTGAAGATCAAGAAGAAGATATTCGTCAGTACTCTCTCGCAGTAAATCCTAAGAATCATACGACTCCTATGTTCACCAGAGCTCAACATCGGAGGGCACACAAAGAAGAGGAAGAAGAGAGACTGAAGGTACCAAAAGACAAAGAAAAAGGAAAAGAAGTAGCTTCTACTTCAAATGTTAAGTCTTCTCAAGAGAACGTGAAAGCAGTTGCTGGAGATTCATCTTCAGCAAATTTTGATATTGTAGATTCTTTGATGAAGAACAAAGTGCAAATTTTTCAGTTAGAGTATCTCCAAGATCACCCAGAGCAAGTGGACCGACTTCTCAAATTTGTGAAGAAAGGACCTGCCAAGCAGCCCACATTGCTCGAATCATCCGTTCCGGCGGAAGACAAGCCTAAGCCCTTCTATATTTCTCTATATATAGGGGGTTACAAATTGAGCAATTGTATCATCGATTCCAGAACTTCAAACAACGTCATGCCTCTACAAGTGATGAACGCTCTAGGACTTTCGTGCACCAAGACAAGGGACAAATGTTATTCACTAGAGTCCAAGTCGGTGCCGTTAGTCGGACAATTAAAGGATGCTCAAGTAAGGTTGGCGGCCTGTCCTGAAAAGAAAATCATGATGACCATCCTAGTAGCCGACATTCCAGCGAGCTACGGGATGCTGTTAAGCAGAAGCTTTTGCAAGGACCTCAGTGCAGAGATTCAAATGGATTGGTCTTCTGCGAATATTCCATTAAAGAATGGAACTTTCAAGCTGGAACCAGAACCCAAATCTTGATTTGCGGTCGTGAAGTCTCAAGATCCTCAAGCTCAAGTTCTATATCAAGAAACGGGTCTTGGTACTTACGCTATGTTGTCAAAGATACCTGAAGAGAGTCAAGAGATCGCGTGTACTGCGGAGAATTCAGCAGAAGATCCTAAGTTGTGGACTTTGCAATTCGATGGTAGTTGTTCCACTGCCGGTTCGGGAGCAGGAGTTGTGATAAGCTCTCCTGAAGGACAATTGTATCCTTTTGCATACCACTTGCAATTTGAATGTACAAACAACACGGCGGAATATGAGGCGCTTTTACTAGGTCTCAGAAATGCAAAGGACATGGGTATCAAACATTTCAGAGTCGAAGGTGATGTGGAGCTCGTTGTGAAGCAAGTCAGAGATCAATTCAGAGTCAAAGCAAATCGTCTTCGACACTATAGAAATAGGGTGTGGAATGCAATAGATTGGTTCGAAGCATTTGATATCAAGTACATTCCACGTCTAGAAAATAGCAGAGCAGATGCCCTCGCAGTATCAGCTTCCCTTTTCATGCCACATTCTGACTCCGTCAGAATGCATTTGCCATTGAGTTAATATACAGGCCAGCTGTACCTGACAACTGTGATAATTGGCAAATCTTTAACGACGATGATCACATTAAGGAGTTTCTTGTTATGGGAGATAATTTCAAAGAATTGTTCTTTGAGAGCAATTTATCTACTCATAGAGAAGCAGTAACAGAAGTTTCAGATACGCCAAAGATTGCTGAAGACAAAGAAAATCCAGAAGAACCAGATTCAAGCATAATCCAGTTGAAAGGAAACAAAATTCCCAAGGGCTTGGTTTCCTTGGAGAATATTTTTGACAGGCACGACCGATACATACAAGATCAGAGAAACTCAAGCGACAGAACCTTTGCCGAATATCAACAAATCAATATTGGAACAGTTGACAAGCCTAGGCTTGTTAATCTGGGTACATGCTGCACTGCAAAGGAAAGCGAGAGGTTTATCTCTTTGTTCAAGCAATACCGAGATGTCTTCGCCTGGTCATATGAAGATTTGAAAGTTTTTACACTAAGAGAATTGTCTCACACAATTCCTCTTCAACCTGAAGCGAAACCCTTCAGGCAAAAGCAAAGACACTACAATCCGCAGATTCAAGATACCATCTACGCAGAAATCCAGAAGATGGTGAATACAAAGATCATCTTTCCGATCCATCATTCTACCTGGGTGTCGAATATAGTTTTTGTGCGCAAGAAGAACGGATAAATCAGAATTTGCGTTGATTTCAGGAACTTAAATCAATCATCGCTCAAGGATAATTATCCTTTACCGATCATGGAGCACACCTTACAGACGGTTACCGGTTCAGAGATGCTGTCCTTATTGGATGGTTTTTCTGGTTACAATCAAATAGCAGTAGCTGAAGAAGATCAATTCAAGACGGCAGGATCAAGGCTCTAATACCACTGTAGTGTTCCACCACTCTGCTGATTTGTTTTCACTGAGTTTTGTAGATCTGATTTTTGTTTGGGTTTGTATTTCTTCCCCTTTTGTTTTTGAGTTTGTTTGTCAATAATGCTAAAAAGGTACCAACAAGCATATACATACAGTTGAAACTTCAAATAAACTAAACTACTGAGATAACCTTGAGTAAATTGCTCAATTTAGTAGTCAAATATGATTTCTTCATTACATAATAGGATACATACAATAGATAACTTACATCAGATTTAAAACTAGATATATCTTGTACAATATTTTAACTTACAGCCATACAGCTCTATGAATAGTAACTTGCTACACTACCAAACCCCAATGAAATGCACACTTCTTTTGAAAGCCAAACTTTTCCCACCCAAATCTATTATGGGAAGCTTCTTTTGTCTAGGGCGCCCCCTTTTGGTGAAGTTGCAGCCTCTTAGAAGAGGCCTTTCTTTTTATTTGCTGATGAAACCCTCGTTAAATGGGACAGCTGGCTATAGCTGCAATTTTCAGTCCAAAAACTCTTCAAAAAGCGAACAGCTCCTGTGCAAACGAGAATGGAGTCTATGGCTGCCAACCCTACTCAGAAATTAGCTCAAGAATTTGGCCAACAACTCCTAATGTCACCAAACTTTGCATCCAAAAACTGACCAGCAACCTTAAGGTGGTGTTTCACACCCTCAAGCAGCTCAAAAATGAAAAACCAAGCCCCCTCCAAGCTCACCCACTGCAGAAATCAGGAAACCCTAGTCTCCCTCTTCCTCCAAAGCCAAACTCACATGCCAAATGAAGAAAATAACTCAATGCTTGAAGGGGTCGAACTTCTCCTCATGAGATTTATAATTTAACATTGAAAATACTATTCATTAAAGTGAACAATATTCACTTAAGTTATGTCATTTTCACTTTATAAGTGAATAGTGTCAAATAAAAATAAAGTGACCCCCTCCAATTAAAAGACACATGATCCCTAGGCCAAAAAGGGTGAAATAAAAGATAATAACATAATTTACTCACATGCATCATGCCAACGCTAAGATTCACCCTGCCACTGAACTTCGGAGGTCAACACTCCATTTTGACGACCAAGAGACCATCACAAGGGACCCTCTATCCAGAACCATTAGCCTACGAGGGTCGACATAATAGGCTAATCCATTGATGTACAAGTGTCTAACTAGAAGGGTACATCACAAAGGATCATCCCAAAGTGGGAAAACCCTATTGTCGTCAAAAGGGAATGTTCCCCATATGAAGGAGAAATGCCTCCTAAAGGAAACATTAAATGGTAGATACCCCAATAGGTGTACATTGTAGTTATGTTAGAATATGAGTACATGAGTTGACCGAAAGTGGCATGCCTTCAATGTGTTGGGACAAGAAAAGTCATCTCAAGTCCACAAATGACCTTTCACTTTTGTCATTTTTTTCCTGTATAGGATGTGTTCAACTGCAATCGAACCTACAAGCTACATAGAGCCCCATCATGATGAGATTGATTACAGTCAAACTTGTCAACAGCAAACATTCTTTCATTTTTTCTTCTATTTCCTCCTGATGCAATCCGAATTTCTATCTCACAGCATCTTGGATGTCTTGTCTAACTATCTATAAGCAAATATTTAAAAAATTACAAATCCAAAATTCTCCATAAATCATTTCAAAAAAAAAAATCAAACCCATTAGGTATGTAATCCACTTAAAACCATGTTACTTGTACAAAGTTTAGATTTGATTTTTATATTTTATTCATCCTTCCTACAGGTTGAAGGGCTTCTCCAATGTCTATGCCTTCTTTTTGTACCTCCATATTATTAGTGTTTACATTTGTTCATTTCAAGACAACACAAAATGGAACAGCATGTAAGGTAAATCCTTTCTTCAAATTAGAACGGAAAGCTCCCTTGTAACAAGAATATAACTCTAGAACTCTAAAATAACTAACAAACACTTGTGCTCTAGCTAAAAGCAAAGACTACAAACCATGAGTACAACACAAAACTTGGAATTGAATTAAATACAGAAGATTTAGCAAATCAAATTAAGGAAACTACATACAAAGCTACACCACTTTGAACAAATATGCAATCCAATGCCTGAAATTTTCAATAAAAAGCAATTTGATTTATCTAAGCAACACATACACAAGATCACACAAAAGCTTGAACAATTAATAGTGGATAATAGGCATAAAAATTATCATTCCCAATCTAAGTGCAAATTGGGTACAAAATGGCATCCTCATGTGGAATGCGCTAATATTGATAGTCTGAAACAAAATGAAAATAGCAAATTGTTTTTGTAAAACTAAAAGTAAATACTACATTAATATATTTTACAAATTTACATCTTCCTCTTCCCATTTCTAGTGAAAACTAGGAGAGAGGAATAAGTAGACAATATTATCGATGAAGACTTGTAGGCAAACTTGGAAACTTGGACTTGGAGAGTACCTAGAAAAATCATTTTAGCGGTCATGGAAGACATTTTTCTGAGCAGGCAAGCTTTTCTGTCGGACTCACTAAAACTCACAAAAAACTAAGCAAGTTTTTTGCATTTGTACGGTGAGTTTTGACGGCAAGTAAATGGCTGAAAACTCAGGAAGCAGAAAAACTCGCAAGTTTTTTGCAACTCGCTAAGTTTTCTTCGAGGTTTTCAACTATGGTCTTGATTACTAATGGGGCCACCCACAACTTCATTGATGAAGGGTTGGTATACTATTCCATGCAACCAAAGGAATCAGCAGTTGGAATTAACTCTAGGAGGACACAAGATGCAAGATTACTTCAATAGGATCAGCATTACTGCGACAAATCTGGTATTAGGAGTGCAATGGTTGCACTCACTTGGTGAATACACACAGAATTATCAAACCTTGGAGTTGAAGTTCAAATATAATGGGAAGTGTTGGTGCGAGTTTTGTGACCTCAACCAACATTAGAATAAAATACCCAATGAAATATCCTACTCTCTCTTGAACAAAGTTTCCAATGTGCTAAGCCAAGTGATCACAAAGTAGACTCCAAGGTTCCTTGTGCATATAGGATAGTCTCAGTTGGTTTTGCTATAAGAGATAACATATTTCCACAATCCATATAGAATTTGCTGTAATTGTTTCTGGATTTAGATTGTGTAAGTTTTTTTGCATCAACGTTTCAGATCACACTCTGTGATCCATCATTAGGATGAAACAGAGAGCTTAGGAGAAACTGATAAGTTTGCAGACCAAAGAATAGATATAAGGAAAAGAGAAGGGGGAAAGGCGGTTGGATGCACGAGCATCAATCTACTTTAAATATTAAAATAAAATTAAAATATAAATAAATAATCAGGAAAGAACTAAGGACCACCCAAGAAAAAAGAAATGGAAGATATATCTATATATAGAGGACAATAAATTAAAAAGAGAATTCAATAAAAAGAATACGAAGAAAAAGCATGAAGAAACAAAAAACAAAATAATAACGAGAAATTAACACCTATTTATCAATAAAATTAAATATAAATCTTAAATATAAAAGCTTAAAAAAAAATTAAAATCAATAATTAACAAGACAACGAACAATATATATAGATAGATGGATAGATATACATGAGAACAATAAATTATAAAAGAGAACAAAATAGAGATAAATCATAAAAAGATTAAGACGAACCAAACAATAGAAAAGAAACACAAACAACATAAGGAACAAGAATAAAAAATCCATACTATATACATATATAGATAAATTATAAAAAGATTAAGACAAACCACACAATAGAAAAGGATGAGAAACACAAATAAAATTAGGAACAAGAATAAAAGAAAATGAGTACCCAAAAAAAGGCCAAAAAAGAATAACAATTAAATAAAAAGATTAAGAGAAACAAAAGAAAATAAAGGAAGAGAGAGAATAAAAGAGAAAATTTTAAACGAAAGAACACAAGATTAAAATTTAAGAAGATCAATGATATATTAAAAGATGAAGGGAGAAGTTGTTGAAAATAATCAAGAAGAGAACTATAAACAAAAAGACAAAAAAGAAGACAGAGACTAAACAAACATCCCAACAAGGAAAATAACACAAGCACCGAGAAAGACAAAGTGCTTGCTAAGTAATTACGCCACCTCAAAAATAACTAAATTTAATAATTACAAAAAGCAAAAAGCGAAACCAAAAATAAAAAGAAGAGAGACCAAGAGGCACAAATAGCAAACACACCAACTTCTAACCAAGAAAATTAAACAAAATCTAAGAATCAAGAACTAGAAAAGATTCAAAGGAACTAAGAACACAAGAAGAAAAGAAGCCTAGAAAGAGCAAAATAAAAAAACTCAATTTGCAATAAAAGAGGAAAAGACCTCAGAAATAACCACTTTAAGGAACAAAGAGAAGGAAAGACGAAGCCAAAAAAGCACGGGAAACAACCAAAAGTGAGAGAGAGGACGACCAAGAAAAAGGGGGAAGAGGGAGAACAAGACACAAGACCAAAGAGGAGAACAAACAAAAACAGAAAGGGCCAGGGTGGAGAAGGAGATTAATGACCTGACGGGTGATGATGGGTCCTAAGATTAGACAACAAGGGATGCCAAGACAAGCTTAAACTCCAACCTTTATCACGATTAAGGTTCAACGAGTGATTATTGATTTCAATGGCTTCTTTTAGTTTTCTTTTGAAGAAGTTGTCTTCTTTAAACAAAATTTGAGTGTTTTCCAAACAAATATGGTGTTTGGTTGAAGACGAGTGGTCGGCTAGGGCAGACTTGAGGACGCAATCATGTCTGATGTCAGCACAATGTTCTTTAATTCTGGTTTGAAAAGAACGCCCAATTTCTCCAATGTAAGGAGTGCCACAAGAACAGACGACCTTATAGACTCCAGATTCAAGAAGGACATCTTTAGGGTCTTTAAGAGAAGGGATACGGTTTTTCAACGTTGAGAGGGGCTTAAAAGCACAACAAAGACCTTTTTTGATAAGGATCTTAGAATTTTTTTGGGAAATACCATCAATATAAGGAAGGGAAACACAAGGAGTGAAAGAAGACTGGTTAGGATTAGAAGAACAAGGACGGTTTTTGGCTTGGTTAAAGGCTCTAGAGATTTGCTTACTAGAGTACCCATTTAATTTGAAGACATGACGAAGATGATCAAGCTCAAGAGGAAGGTTTTCTTCATCACAAATTTGAAAAGCCCTCCAGGTTAAGGTTTTAAGGACACCAGATTTTTGATAAGGGTGGTGATGAGACGAAGAATGGAGGTAAAGATCAGTGTGGGTGGATTTACGAAAAACCCAACGGCCTAAGGAACCATCAGGTTTCTTGATGAGCAAGATGTCAAGGAAGGGGAGTTGGTTATTGGATTCAATCTCCTTTGTGAAGGAGATGGAAGGAGCTAGGCTATTAAGGTGGTTATGGAATTCTTCCAACTTATCTAAGCCATGTGGCCAACACACATTAGTATCATCCACATACCATTTCCACCACCTTGGTTTAAGAGGAAAAGAACGAAGACCTAATTCTTCAAAATGCTCCATGTAGAGGTTGCTATGTTTTGCTGGTATTGAAAGGGGGACTTACACTCAATTTATTGGTTCAATCCTTCTTCCTTTAAGACTTTAACAACAACTTTTCAACACTTTGTAATACGGATACTATTGTCTATGAGTGTTGAGATCTTACTACTGTCAACTTTGAAAATAAAATAGAAAAGGATAAGGGCTTTAGAGGCTAGGCTAATTCTAAACTATTCCTAGGAACCCAAGAGACAAGTGTTGAACGGAGAAATTAAAACCTATCTTTGTTTTGCCAAGTACAACAACTAGACAAAGATGGTGAAATCTTCAAAGGGATTCACAAATGATATCCTATTACTCAAGACCATCTTCAATTTGAACAATGAACGTAAGTAATAGAGTTCAATTTTAGCAATTTGAAAGTTCAGACTAACCTTACACATCAATTTTAAAATCATTCAATTTAAAAAAGGTATGAACGAACTTCACCATTACCAACACTATCAATCCTTCATTCATTTAAAATTGCGGAAAACAAATCTATTCTATTGAGGAAATATGAAACCATGTTGACTTTCAAACTAACAAATGCTCATCAATGAGTCTAATTCTAATTTTGATAGCGCTCTAGCAATAATTTCACAAGTCTCTCCGAACAAATGAAACGAGAAGGGTTTATATAGGCACCCCAATTACAAAGCAACGGCCCAGATTGATTTGAGATCAACGGCCAAGATTATCCCTAGAAACCATAACTAAGAGATCACTTAGAAAAGCATAACTAACTTCTGTGACACAGGGCGCAAGGAAGAAGAGCCACTTGGAGCATGGAAGACACTGACACCTTGCAAACTAATCAAGCAAGCTAGATTCCAAAACACAATTCCGCTTGGCTTGTTCTCTGGCTATGAATGCAATGAACCTTGCCATTACTAAATTGAGTTCCTGCATTGATATGCTCGGTAAGGTATCCAATTGCACTCCTATTACATCCAAGACTTCAATGCATTGAGCAAAAGTGTCCTCCCACTTACCCTCTTGCCTCTGAAATTTGTTAATAGCCTCCATCTCTTTGAAATAACACTTTTCACATTTTCCTTTAAATCTTCCAAGTTCAAACCATTTGTATCATGTTTGTTGCTATGGACGTAGGCATTTCATTTTGGGTGCCAAACATTCTTCTCTTGTGTTGGATTACATTGAATTGCTCAAAGTTGGTATCTCCAACTTTCCTCCACTTAGATGATGGTTGGGATTCTTGATAAAACCCTTTGAGAACCTCCTTGACTTGATTCTTTCTAACTCCTCCCACATTCTTTGATGTAGACATGGCACCTATACGAAGCTTGAAATTAGAAAGCATGCATAAATTATAAAGGTGTTATGCTTAAAACCCTAAGGCTAGGTGAGTGCATTAATGGTGCAATAAACTGATATAGAATTCTAGAACTTCAACTTGACTGCAAGGATTGATTAGAAACTGAAAAATTAGGATTTAGCATGCAATAAATGCAAACAGAAAAAATAAATTCTCATTACCAACCCTTGTCCCTTCAAGAATATTCAAAGAAATTTAATTTTTTGGCTGGAATTTGCAGTTCTGAAGCTGGAATTTACTGCAGGTCTGCAAACTTAAGATTTAAATCCTTATTTCTCCTTTCAATACTCTCCAAATTCGCAGCTTGTGAACCTGTAGAAGCCTAAATTTCTTGACTAAAACCTAAAATTTGTGAATGCATTTCACTTCTTCTACTTGTAAACTCAGATTGATTAACTTTGCAACTCATGAATATTATGTGACTTGATAAAGTTGCAAAATTAAGAGAGGCGCCTATGAACTTGCTTGTAATTTCTCATGGCTGTGCTACAGCTTCTTGAAAAGAATTTTAGACTTGTGTTGAATGAAAAGGAGCCTTCAATCGCTTCTCTTTAAAAGCAAACTCCTTCCTTATTTAAGGAATTCGGCCTATCTCATGATTGGATGCTCTATTTAGAAAAAGAGGAAGAAAACCTATCCTTAAGATCCCTCTTTCTAATTTCTTCTTGGGCGCATTCCTTGTTTTTCTCTTCCTTTGGCTTGCTTGTGAAGTTTCCAAAAAAAGCTTGAGTTAACTTTGTTTTAACTTGCTAGAGATATGAACTTAAGAAAGTCGACCCCTATGTGGAATTTTTGGATTTTGAACTGGATTCTTTATCCCTCTCCCAAGTAAACTTCATGCCTTAGGCAATTCTATGGACCTCCACTTGGGAAATAGGCCCCCCCAACTGCATTTCCTATCATTTCAAATGAATTTCTTACCTTAGGGGTACCTTTGGATTTCTTGAGAACTTCAACATGGATTTCTTGAGGTTTCAATTGGATTTTACTCATTTTCCTTAGAGAATTTCATCCACTTCGAATTGGATTTCTCTTGACTTGGACATATTTGCCCAACTAGAATTTTTACTTCATTAAACTGGATATTTTTACTCTTGGAGGTGGGCGAACTTCAACTGGATTTTATGTGACCTTTAGTGGATTTCCTCTTTGATGGATTTTATTTCAAGTGGATTTTCCTCTCAACTGGATTGGATTTCAGCTTGATTTGCTTCCAACTGGATTTCTTTTTTTAACTAGATTTCTCAAGAATTCAACCGAATTTTCATCATGGGCCAACTTCATGGCTTGAGGAAGACTTCTTCTTGTTTGGGGCGGACTTTCTTCAACTTAGCATTCTCCTGCCTTGAGACTTTCGAAACCCTAACCCTGGCACTTTCTAAAAATAGAAAAAAGCAAAAAGAAAAATTTATAAATTTAGTAAGTCCCCGATTGGTCCCAAAATGCCAAAAATGAAACTTTCGAAAAAGCAAAAAAGCAAAAAAAGCACATTTTCCTAAAAAAGCAAGGTTGTCTGAATTCACCCAAAGAACAGTCATTTTTACTCCAACAACCCTTCTGAGCACCCCTGTGGCATCAGAAACTTTCATTTGACCCTTCGAGCACTGACTTGACCTACTCAACTATCACAAATCTTGACAAATTTCGACTCAAACCCAAACCTTGGACTTGCCGACCCACCTCTGCCTCGAAAGAGACTCAAAGAAACTAAAGCTAACGCTAGAATCAACTCTAACACTAAGACACCAAAAAAAGACTAAAGGGGCGGGAAGGGGAGGAGGGGGGGGGCGATCCCCATTTGCAATGGGGCGATGTGTGATTAGGTCACAACAGGAAGGAGGTAGTTCTTCATCGCCTTTCCAATGAGGATCCTATGATGGTTTCAGCCAAAAGGATGGAGAGAGCTTTTTGTAGAGAGCAAGTGGTTTGGGCAGCAGAATGCTTGATTATAGATACACATCCATCCAAGGATGGGAGGTCCTACCATGTTGATATTCAATCCATTTTGGATAAACAGAGCAAGGTGTTTAGCAAAATTCCTCCTAGTTTACCACTGGATAGGGGCTTTCAGCATGTAATTGAGCTTGAAGGAGCGAAAACCATCATCACTACTCCTTATTGACACCCTAGGCGATACAAGGAAGAGATTGAGAAGGCAATTAAGGAACTATTGGACATGGGGCACATACGACCTAATTCCAGCCCATTTGCTTCATCTATGGTGTTGGTGAAGAAAAAGGATGGGACTATGAGGATACACATCGATTATAGAGCCTTCAACTAAAAGACAATCACGAATCGCTACCCCATACCCAAGATCGAAGAGTTGATAGATGAGTTTCATGGTTGGGTGTACTTCTCCAAGATTGACTTACAATCGAGGTATCATGAGATAAGGGTTAGCGATGAGGATGTGCATAAAATGGCCTTCAAATATCACTATGGGCACTAAAAGTTCTTGGTCATGCCATTTGAGTTTACCAATGCACATGCCCACCTTTCAGTCATGCATGAATAAAGTATTTATTTTGAAATTGAGGAAAATTGTGTTGGTTTTCTTTGATGACATCTTGATTTTCAGTAAAACATGCCAGGATCACTTGAGGCATGTAGATGAGCTGCTTGGCATACTTGAGCAACATTCATTCTATGCCAAGGCATCCAAACGTGAGTTTGGTTTGACCAAAATATTATATTTGGGGTTTAAGATTAGTGCCCAAGGGGTTGGCATGCATGAGGAAAAGATCAAGATGATACAAGATTGACCTAGACCAAAGAATTTGTCACATGTGAAGGGATTTGTGGGTCTTTGCAGCTAATATAGGAGGTTTGTGAAGGATTTTTCACAACTTGCAACCCCATTGACAAATTTAATGAACTAAGAGCTTTCGCTTGCAGCCCTACAGCACAAAGAGTTTTTGACAAGCTCAAGGAGTGTAATATCCCCAACGCAAATGATCAGGATTAACAGCATATTGGCTGTCCTTTCCTTGGATTACCCAAGAGGAAGAGGACTGAGAGCATCATTGGGTAAGTATTGGAGTCTTTGGCTTGTTCTCAATTCTATTTTTAAGTTGTGAGCACGCCCTTTTATGCAACTTAAGTGAACTTAAGTTATTTTAAGTTGTGGGCACATCTTTTTAGGCAACTTAAGTAACTCCTAGCCAAAAGACTCAAGTTGTCCCCTTTTTATGTACTTTAAGTGATTTTAAAAAGCATGTGATAAAAAAGCAAAGGGGGCATGGGTTTTCAAGGAGCTTATTGGATGAATTTTTAGGTTTTTAATGTCGAGCTTTGGATTAAGAGGTGGTGATTCAAGGGTTGAGATTAATTCATCTCTTTGAGAGTTATTATATAACTCTCTAGGGGTCTTTTAGAGCTCATTATGTTGTGAGTTTTTTGTTTATTGCTGCTGCAACTTGGCTTAAGGTCTGAAACCCTTGAGTATCCCTGGTTTCGGAGAGACATACGGACTCCCCCTAGTCAGAAGGGTGTGTTTCAGTGGAAGAGCTTTGGTTTGTGAAACCCTGGCACATCAATTTTCAAGGCTGCAATTGTCTATCAGGTTTGGAGGCCAAATTGGAGATAAAATTTAGAGTCTAAGGTTCAAATTTGGAGTAACTTCAGCATGGTTTTTCATATTTCTGAACATTCTTGAGAACGGCAACAAAAAATCAGACCTAACGCTAATTTATTTTAGGAGTTGACGCCGTATTTGGAAGACGGCTAGGGTTTGATCAAGGTCTAAGGTATTTTATGTTTAAATCTGCATACCCATTTTCAGTTTTATCTCAAAAAAATAAAAGAAAAATCATTGTAATGCATTTCAAAAAAATTTGAGCAGTTTTAATGGATTTTCTGCAACTTTTATATATTCAGAAATTCCTATAAAATCTTAGAAAAATCAGAAAAATATTTTGAGCATAGATCTGAGTTTGTTGATGGGTTTTCTATTTACAAATAAAATTTCAGAGTTTTTTATTGCATATTTTTGGAGATATTGTTGTTTTTCTATTATCCCTACTTAGGGATAGTACAATAGTATCAGAGCTGCGAGACTTGGCACCCTGTTTGGGTTTGTTGTATGCGTGGAAAAGGTGGTCATAACTTGGAAAAATATAAGGAAATAATGGCAAGCAGTGATCAACAACCATCATCAAGTGAAGAGGAGGTAAAAATATGTTTGCAGAAATGCTAAGACAGTTACAAAACACCAATCTATATTTAAGTCAAATGGCTCACACTACAGCAAATGGAAGAAACGTGGTGCATATGAAAAGAGAGGATAGTAGCAAAGTTGCAGAAAACAATGAGCACTCTACCAGCAAACCTTCAAGTTCATCACAATCTAGACCCTTCATGCCTATATTTATACAGGAGGGTGAGCTTATCCATATGCAAGAGAAACTTATAGAGGACAATAAGGATGCTGAAATTTTAGCGAAGTATCAAACTTTGGGGGCAGATTTTCAATTAGCCATCCCATTTTGAGATTACTTGGAGGTCACCAAATGCACCAAGCCAAAGCAAAAACAGTGGAATCAATGGAAGCAGAATTATGGGTTGTAAAAAAAGGTTAGGACATCTATCCTTGCCAAATTTTGATGGATCATCCAAGAGTACAACAAGGGGTTGGATTCAGAAATTGGATACTTACCTTGCCCTAAATCAGATGAAGGAGATTGAGGCCATCAAATTCGCTACCCTTCATCTTGAAGGAGCTGCACGCCAGTGGTGGTATCATGGTTTAGTGACACAAGGTCATGGTGCGATAGTCTCTTATGATCAATTTTGCACTACATTGATAGAGCGATTTGACTCCAAGGATTCAGAGGCACACTTCAGAGAGTTGGCTCAATTGAGACAAGTTGGGACACTTGATGCATACATTTCATAATTTCAGTGGTTGTCGGTAATGATTTCTGATGTGTCCAAGAGGAGGCTAATTTTGTGGTTCATAGAGGGTTTGTCAGAACCTCTTAGAGGTTGGGTCAAAGCTTTTGATCTTCCAACCTTGCAGGATGCTATTAAGCATGCAAGGAATATGGAGCTATCTACACCACAAGCTAGGTTTCCTAGCAAGTTTCCGTAAAGACCCTTATCGCAAAGTTTTCCACAAAGGACAAACAAAAAACCAAAATATAATAGACCAACGAGTAAGATATCTAAGCCAGTTGGTGGTGAATCTCGTGATTTAAGAGATGAGTTGAGACAAAAGAGGCTTTGCTTTGATTGTCGTGAGCCTTGGACACCTGCACATAAATGTAGAAGTGGAGGCAAGGCCCATTAGATTGAGGTCTTAAAGGAATCTACTATCTAGTGATGATGAGTTGGAGGAGACACAAGTTCTTGATGAGCAGCATGAACACATGGATGGGGAAATAGACACAGATGAGCACCAGGATGATTTTGCCTGGATGGATGGTGTAATTGCAACCCTCACTACCACTCCTCATTTTAACGCCTTCAGAGTAAAGGGTGTCATGCAGGGACAATGAGTAGTTGTGTTGATTGATAGTGGAGCTACCTACAACTTCATTGATTCGTCGTCCTATGTGAAGAAGTGGGGCTTGCAAGTTGAGGGGCATGATGGTTTCTGAGTGCGGATAGCGAGTGGCACGATGTTGCGTTGTGTTAATCATGTCCCACAATTGAGTATGACCTTGGGTAATTACAACCTTACTAATGACTTTTATGTTCTTGACATTGAGGATATCAATGTTGTGTTGGGCATTCAATGGTTGCATTCTATAAGTCCCTATGTCACAGACTTTAAGACTACGTAGTTGAGTTTCACAGCAAGTGGTCGAAAGGTGGTATTACGAGGCTTATCTTCAGATGCTCCTAGAGTTATTTTAGCTAGAAAGATGGCGAGAGTTTTTTCGCATTCAAAGGCTAAGTGAGCAATACAATCTTTCATTTTAGATAAGTCTACCAATACAGGACAGCACGGATATCATGTTGACATATAGGGCTTGTTGGACAAGCATAGTGTGGCATTTTCATATTTACTACATGGACTACCTCCAAATCATGGATTTGAGCATGTTATTGAGCTTGTGGATAGCAAGCCAATTGTTACCAACCTACCATCATCCTCAACAATTCAAGGATGAGATTGATATTGGATGCAAAACATATACGGCCTGGTTCTAGTCCCTTCGCTTCTCCTATTGACTTGGTGAAGAAGGATGGTACTATGAGGATGTGCATTGATTATCATGTGTTAAATAAGAAGACCATCAAGAACAAGTATCCTATTCCGCATATTGATGAGTTGATGGATGAGCTACATCGAGCGATCTATTTCTCCAAAATAGATCTTCGTTCAGGATACCATCAAATTTGGGTCAGAGAGCAGGATGTGCACAAAATAGCTTTCAGGTGCCACTATGGTCATTTCGAATATTTGGTGATGCCCTTTGAGTTATCAAATGCTCCAACTACTTTTCAATCTTGCATGAACCATGTATTCAACAAGCATTTAAGGAAATTTGTGTTGGTTTTCTTTGATGACATCTTAGTATACAGCAAGACATGGGAGGAGCATATTCAGCATCTTGATGAGGTGTTAAGTATCTTAGCAGCTAACTCCCTTTTTGCAAAAGCCTCTAAGTGTGAGTTTGGTATGACTAAGCTATTATATTTGGGATATGTCATTGGGGGAGGTGGAGTGAAAGCACATAGAGAGAAGATTCAAGCTATACTTGATTGGCCACCACCAAAGAACGTGTCCCAATTGAGGGGCTTCATTGGTCTATGCACATACTATAGACGATTTGTGAAGAGGTTTTTTTCATTAACTGCTCCTTTGACAGATTTGACCAATAAGGATGCCTTTGTTTGGACGGTTGAGACTCAAAGAATCATGGATTATTTTAAGAAGGTAATGAGTACTTGTTCTATTTTGTTTCTACCGGATTTCTCTAAACCTTTTGTGCTTGAATGTGATACATACGATATTGGTATTGGGGCTGTTTTGATGCAAGACAAGCATCCAATTGCTTATGAGAGCCGAAAATTGAATGAGGCTGAAAGGAGGTTATCCACATATGACAAGGAAATGTTGGCAATCATGCATGCACATTAAAAGTTTCAGTCAATATCTTGTGGGCAGCAAGTTTATAGTGAGGACTGATCATAATAGCCTCAAGTTTTTCATGGAGCAAAAAGGATTAAATGAGATGCAACAACATTGGGTAAGCAAGCTTAAGGGTATGGTTTTCACATTGAATTTGTCAAGCAAAAAAGTAATGTTGTTGTTGATGCATTATCTAGAAACCCTTCATTTTGCTCACTTTCAAAAATTTCAGCTTCTTGGAAGGATCACATATTAGCAAAATATTCAAAAATCAGCATGCTTGTGATATTCTAGATGATAAAATTGATGATGAAAGGTATAAAGTGTTGAATGATGTCATCTATTTAGTACCGGAAAGTAAGCTCAAACATAAAAAATTTACTGTTGTCCATAACAATCAGCTTGCTAGTCATCTAGGTTATTTGAAGACATACAAGTACATTCGTGAAAGATTCTCATGGAAATGTATGAAAGATGATGTCCTCAAACATGTGAGGGAATGCATAGAGTGCCAAAAAATCAAGGCTGAAGTTTCTTTCCCGACAGGGCTGTTACAACCACTTCCCATTCCAAATCAAAAGTGGGAACAAATATTGATGGATTACATTACTAGGCTGCCTAAGGTCAATGGTAAGGATTGTATTTTTGTTGTGGTGGATAGACTCACTAAATATGCTCATTTCATGCCAATGCCTTTTGAGTTTAAAGCACCACAAGTTATTGGTCTGTTTTTTGAACAAGTTTTTAGACTTCATGGTGTGCCAAAAAGAATTATAAGTGAGAGATTGCATATTCATCAGCACTTTTTGGCAAGAGTTGATGAAGCTAGCTAGAACAAAACTCGATCATAGCACTAGTTATCATCCTCAAACAAATGGTCAAACTGAAATTGTAAATAAATGGCTTGAAGGTTACTTGAGGAACTATGTCTCGGGGCAGCAAAAAGCATGGGCAAAGTGGTTACATTTGGCAGAATTCTGTTACAACACTACATATCATATGAGTATAGGTATGATGCCTTTCAAAGCTTTGTATGGTTATGAAACTTCTACATTTGTGGATTTGGTTTTTTCTGATTCTAGAGCTCCAAAAGCTCTTGAGTAGACGAAAGAGAACCAAAATAACCTTAAGGCACTTAAGGATAATATTCAGATTGCACAGGAACGGCAAAAGAAATATGTTGATTGCCGTAGAGTTGAGAGGTCTTTTGAGGTAGGAAACATGGTATTTCTACATCTTTATTACAAGAAAGATTGGCAAAATAATCGATATATTAACAAAGGAGACGAAGACTCCTTAAATAGATTTACAATGATAACTAAAGAAAACGAAAATAGGCTAAAAATAGACTAAAGCTAAAAAAACAAAAGATGACCATTAATATTACATTAAATATTTTAATTGGCAAAATAATCGATATATTAACAAAGGAGACGAAGGCTCCTTAAATAGATTTACAATGATAACTGAAGAAAACGGAAATAGGCTAAAAATAGACTAAAGCTAAAAAAAAGCAAAAGATGGCCATTAATATTACGTTAAATATTTTAATACCCTCCCTTAACAGTCATCATACTAAGTCTACCCAAAGAAATAACATAGAAGGCTGCCCCTTCTTCTCATAAGGCTTTTGCAACAAAGACAAGAGCCTACCACTGACTCTGCCACTTGAGATGAATCTGCCACCAACCCTCCCAGAAACTACAGAACTTCACAAA
>VDFB02003060.1:0-24344 GCA_007258455.2 Sequoia sempervirens
GGACTTCTAGGGTTAGAGAACTAGTAGTTAGGAGTTAGATTAAGTAGAAGACTAATGTATCTTTTAGTTTTCTTAGTGTAAATGGAAACAATTTGGAGTCATGGATTTTTAGTACACTGGTGATTGTGTCGGATTTGTAAATGTTGCTTATCTATTTCACTAATAGTAGAAGCAACCAGATTAAAATCTACTTCAGATTGTGTTTCAAAATGTTTTTTATCGTGGTTTAATCATTTGATTTGAGAAGCTTTCAAGGAATGAATTTTGATTTGATCTTTTGTTTAAATGGTAACTTGCAATCTACTGTTGAAATCAACACTATGAATGAATGAAACTGTGTGTCAATCACAAGTTAATTTCATTCTGCAGTTTTAGTTTAGGAAATCCTTGAAAGGTAACAAGTCTAGTTAAAATAGGTGAACTATCATTCTTTTTTGTTCCAAAGCTCTGATCTATCTTTTTATGTTTCTTTAAAAACCCTAGTTAGAGTAGGTTTTAAGTTTATGTTTGATCTCAGAACAATCCAAAAGCTTAATACCAACAGGCCCCTTGAACATTAGTATTACATTGACCACTGAGCAACATCAGAATAGTTGAGAACCAACGATAAAGACCTTGGGAGCTAAGACATCCATGTGTTGTCTTTCTCTTTCAGGATAAACAGAGTAGCGATATTCTGTTTAACTATTGCTGTGTCATTTGGACCATCAACAAGATGTACAAATTTTATTATGTGTACTGACACTATTCTGTAGGATATCTTTTGTGGATGCTAAGTTGAGAAAGGAAGTTGTCAAATGATCATGCAGGGGAATCATTTAAAGGATTCAACTAAGCACAATGGCAGTAGATTCCCCACGGTAGTCAAATGTAACCTCCTTGTATTTATGGAATTGAGCAATCGTGGGTGTTACTGCAACGTTAAATCCACTTTTGGACATGCATGTTTGACTGGATTCCCTACAGACGTAACCATTCTACCACTTTTTCCTTGCTTTCCCTAAATGGAATCCTCTTAGTTAGTGGGAGTCGACTTCCCTATTTAGTTGGTAGAATAAATAAGGATTTGAATCTTAAGGATTCATAGTTCTTGATTGTTGTTGGAAAAAATGACAATGATATTTTATTGATCATTTTCTATTTTCCACTATAGCTATGTTGTTACTCTATTTATATATTTTTCAATGAATAAGATGATAGTCTGAATTTAAGCATCTGAGTTCATAGTAGTCTTAGTGGATACTCATCCAAGGGGGACCACTTGGTGAGTAATCATTTTTTTCCTTAGAATAATTAGTTTAATCAACATTTTATGTTTTGTACTTAGTTAAAATTTGGCATCGACTATTCCTACAACCACTAGAAGTCCATTCTATGTCTATTCCTATAGCCAAAGCAGACGGAGTAATCCTTGTTTGTTGCTTAGATATTTTATTCCTGTTATGCATTTTAGTTTGACATAGTTATCGATTCATGTTCAGTATTTACCTTCTGCAATTTATTTCCACTATTGTGTTTCTTAGCCATAGAATAGAAATGACTATTTTAAGATTTCCTAGTGCACAGAATGTGCTGGCTCATTTCAAGTTCACATCCCTGGGTTGACAAAGTAAATGTACCTTCATGATGGTTAAGATGACCATTCAGGTTAGATGTCTAATCTCTAAATCATGGCTAGAAGGGCCTGGTTATTGAAGTCATTATAGGAGGCTGACAATATCAACCCAATCTTTCTTTTCTTTTGACAACTCTTCATTCCTGGTTAAGTCGTTAGTTGATGTGACATTGTCAGATAATTTCCCCATTTATTTTCACATTAAATGGGAGACAAGACAACCTCGGACCTACAAAACACAAGTTTTTTTATCACATCTCTACTTTTTCATCAACCCACATTGGCCCACATTCATAGAGTCTATAATTCAGAGTTTAGGCCACCTCATTATACATGCTATATTAATTGGTGGAATGATGCTATCACTCGCACAACTAGATTTATGCACATTTATGGGCACTAGCTAGCCATTTTTCACTAGTCGCCTTATGAGGCTACCATAGCTGACCTACGCTCAGTTACCGAGGCTCTAGCAGCTAGCCCTTTCTTCCCATCATTACAAGTTAGGGTGGTAGAATTAAGAAACAAAAAGAAAGTTGCAGATAATTATGCTACCAGAGGTGCATAAATCAAAGCTAGATTACAATGGTTAAAGATTGGCAATCGTGCCTCCAAAGATATTTTTTTGGCCCTACATGTTAGGCACTCATCTCCTAGCATTAAAAAATTAAAGATGGAATTCAGGTGTTTTCTGAGCTACCTAACATTCTTTAGGCCTTTGTTCGACATTATCAACAAGTTTTCACTACTCAGGAGTATATGCCAAAGCGATAGCAAGCCCTTCAGGATTGTCTTGTTGTGCCAAATAGCGTATCTTCAGCCCAAAAAGGTTTTTATGAAAAATTGCTCATAGTTGAAGACTTAAAGGAATCTGTTCATTCCATGGATGATGACGGGGCCCCAGGGATTGTTGGTTTCCCTTGTGAATTTTACAAGGCCCTTTGAGACTGTGCTAGGCACAACTTGTATAAAGTCTATCTTGAGGCTTTTCATTCCAAATCCTTGGACAATATAATTAATAAAGGAAATATTAAATTCATACCTAAGCCTAGAGATCCCAAGGATATCTACAATTGGTAGCCTATCATGCTCCTCAATGTCTCTTAAAAAATCATTGCCAAAGCTTTGGCTTTGAAGATCCACCATCTTTTGCCTCAGATTGTGTGCTTGGAGCAAATTGGTTTTATCAAGTCCATATTTATTCTAGATAATATCATTGTTGTGTGGGAAGGTATGGAGTGGTCCAGGCATTCGAACCAAAAAGTCATTCTTCTTAAAATACACTTTGCTAAACCCTATGACCACATTGAGTGACCTTTCATTCTGGTCATGTTGAAAGCCTTGGGGTTTGGTCCTAATTTCATTTAGGCTATCCAAATGCTCAAGTCTCAAACACCTCTACTCTTATCACCATTAATGTTTGCCAATCTCTTGCCTTTGGTATATTCCACTCCATTTGGCAAGGATGTCTACTTGCTCCTTCTCTTTGTGTGCTTGCTACATAGAAGGATTTGGCTATGTCCTGGTTAATATAGTCTCTCAAAATCATATTAAAGGCATTACCCTACCTAACTTCTAGGCTCAACTAGTTAATGGCTATTTTGTTGATGACTCTTTCCTCACCCTTTAGGAGGAAGAGAACAATATTAAGGTGGCTCTTGAATGTCTCAACATTTTTTCCCTTGAATCTAGCTCTGCCATTCAATGGCATAAAACTTTGTTCTACAAGCAATCTATTTTTCCCACTCATCACTAGATTGAACACTATAGTTGGGAAATCTTTTAGTTTATAGGCATTCCCTTTTCCTTCCAGGCTTCTCCAACGAATTTGTGGCAAGTTTTTCTCTCTAGGATTGAGAAAAAGTTGGCCTATTGGATTACCAAGCCTCTTTCTCTGGCAAGGAAATTCCAAGTATGCTCTAAGATTTTAGCAGCTACACATGTCTATTACTCCTTTTGTTGGGCTTCTTTGAAAGCTGCTTATGCCAAGCTTGAAAAGGTGCTTTGGGAATTTCTTTTTGCCTCTGTGGAGTCCAAGAAAGGGTTTCACCATGTTCCTGAGAGTTTTTTTCCTTCCCAGAGACATTGTAGGTTTTGGTCTGCTCTCCACTCAACAATAAGGGACTACATTGTGTGTGAAATGGATAATTAGATCCCTTACTAGAGATAAAACCTGGAAAATTCTCCTTAGGCATTGCATTCAATCTGCCTTTCTTGATCACAAACCCACCTAGAAGGGGATTGACTTTCCAACCCTTCTAGTCATGAAGGAACCAGTTCAAATTGTGGGAACATTCATGGCCACTTGAGCATTTGGAGAGCCTAAGAGGTGGTTAAGCCTTGGCTCCACTAGGTTGGCTTTGGTATTTGTGATGGGATTTCACTCAAGCAACAGAATGTTTGGCCGTTGCCTCTGTTTGCTAGCAATGGTCAATTGTTGGCCAAGTCACCTTGGCTTAAGGCATTGAGATTCCACAAGAAAGGAATTCAAACTTTGCAGCATATGTTTCACACACCCACAATACACATCATGCCATGGGAAGATTTTCATGTGCTTTACACGATTCAAAACTAGGATCGTGATGTACTTATGATGGTCTAGTGAATGATATTCCTACATATATGCTTCATAAGGTGGGAATTCATGGGTCCAAGCCCTAGTGGAAGGACTAGAAGTGGTAACCAAACACCCCTTTCAAGAATTACAAGCCTAGGCTTGGTTATATTTGGCTTTCACTGCACTTTCCAATGATTGAAAGTTTGAACTAGAGGTGGCTTCTTCAATCTCCCGCTCATGCTTGGAAAAAAGGATTCTCTACCACTTGGTCTGCAAGTGTTGAGTTGAAACTTGCCCACTTTGCTTGGTGTATTAAATTTTCCAGAGCTTTCCTATGGGGTCTCGACTTGTTCACTTAAAGGTCTAGGACCCTCGGCGTCCTTTTTGTTGGCAAGCTAAGTCTTTTAAGCATCTCTTCTAGTTTTGAACCAAATATCAACAATTTTGGAATTGGATTCATGACTTCTTTTGGCCTTTCAAACCGGATCCCTTGTCCTGGCATATGGTTCTGCTGGGAGACTCTCCCAAACTTCCTACTAAATATACCCAACTTTGGCACACTTTCAAGGTGGAAATACTCTTCAATATCTAGAAAGATAGAAATGTCTACATAATTGCTAACACACAAATGGATAAAAATGTTTCTTTGTATTCTAAAGCTAATATTTGCTCTCTAATGTGCTCTTGCAGATTCAAGTTCAAGCCAAAAACATTGCACTTGACGTGGCTCATCTTCAGGTGCTATTGGATCATTGGGGGAATGTCTCGTGTATTGTGGCTTGGGTGTGTTTTGCCAACTTCCTCTTGTGGTTAGTTGCCCTTTTGGGGCCAACAACGGAGTGGCTCATCTCGCCCCCACTCTCAACCTCCTCTTCAGTGTAGTTCCCACCCTCCTTAGTGAACTCATTCTCCTCCTCTGCGGGCTGGCTAGGGGTGGCCCTCTGGAGGAGCAGCGGGGAGTAGTGGGGACGGTTCCAGGTGGCCCTCTAACTCCTATACTGGCTTTGGTTGGCTAGATTCTGGTAAATGTTTTTTGTGTTTGACGCTTGCATTCTCACCTTGACGCAAGGATAAAGAAGATAAAGATGAAGATGCTAGTGATGGTTGGGGTCCTCATCCTCATTCACTCCAAACCCCGCTAATGTATGGGGTAAAAACTTGGATGACAAAGACCCTCCTAGCTCTATTGGTTCTGCTTTGGCCACTTGATGGCCTTTTTAATGTTTGTAATCTTTGACTTCTAAGCTAGACCCATATGACTGATAAGTTTTTTGGTTTTTTGGGCTTCACCCATTTGACTCTCGGGGTGTTCCTTTTTACCGCCCACATGCTTTTTGTGAATATGTATTTTAATATTTTTAATTAATATAGATTAATTCCTATTCATTAAAATAAAATAAAATAAAAACTCTATTGATTCTCATAGACACCTTTTGGAGCTAAAGGCATAAGGAAAAATCATCTTTGCTTTATGTTTTATCATCAAATTTTCCCCTCCAATTCCAGTTGTTGGCTTTAGCCACCTCAAGTCTAACACTCTAAAATGTGATGAGGAGCTTCCCTTGGTGATGAGGACTATAACTAGTTTTTTTATGTTTAAACTTTAACATTGTTCACAATTTTTTTATAAAATGGTGGCATTGTTGCTATGGCTCTAAATATGTTAGGATCCATTGTAATATCTTATAAATACTCACTTTCTTATAATCACTTACAATAGCTTTTTTTGCTTTATCAAAATATTATATGTGTTTATGTCTTTTATCCAAAGAAAACAAAGTTGTGGTGTTTTGATTCTACTTTCTAAACTACTAACTTTTAAAAAAAATAGTGGACATGAAGGGGTTCAAATATGGGGAGCACACAAAGTAGTCTTGTTTTTTTCAAAAAATTATAGCATAGTTTTTGGTGTGCTCCTTGTAAAATGTTAAACTTTTTTTAATATTTCAGAAAAAAAAGTAGAAAATTAGCTAACACTAGGTATTTTATTGCATAATTTCAAGGTTGAAGGGGTTGAATGGGTTGAAGGGCTCTATTGGCATGTTAGAGGAATCTTGTAAATTAAAATTTGATTAATATACTCAAGTTGGATGAAGTATGTAAAATAAAAATGGTAGAATTTTCCATTGCATTCTTTCAATTTGCATGCCTTAAATGGAGGAAAAAACTAGTGATTTTTTTGGGAAAAATAATTTAAATGACTTTTAGTTTTCAATTTGGAGTGAATAAGCATAACCTGGTTTGTGGTTTTATTCATTTTTATGAGGCATCTAAATATCAAGGTTTTGGATATGGTGTAGAGACCTTGGTACCACATTTGGAAGAAAAAACTATGTTTTATTCAGTTTTTAGAGGAATTTCAAAGGTCAGTTTGATGGAAATGAAAGAGAAGAATTTTTTGGTGCTTCTTTTTGGTAACTCACAAGGATTTTAATACATATAAAAAAAGTTGTTATTTTTTAATGAATAATGGCTTGATATTTCTAATAATTTTTCATCTTAATGTAGTGTCAATCCAACAATCCTTCCCAACATTTTAGGGTTGACAATATGCATATTGTTTCAATATAATAAAAATGAATATTTCCAATGGGAATAAATAGAATATTGAAGAAAGGATTTGAAGGTTTCTCCAAAATATATACTATATAAGAAAAAATGTAGGAAATTAGATTGCCAAGAGGAGAGGAATACAAGAAGAGAATAATAAATTTGAAAGTGTGTTGTAGGTGCTCAACAAAGCCATGGGAGTATAGGATGAAGGTGAAAATAATATTTCAAAAAATATTGAATTCAAGAAGGTGTGAAGGAATGAAGGTTTGAAGACTTGTAGGCAAGGCGTGTCTAGAAACCCAAGAAAAATTTCTGAATTTTATTCCTTGTTGAAATCCTCCATATATATATATTTTTTATTGAGTAATTTTTTTCTATAAATGTACATATGAAAATTTTAATAAAAACATGTTTCATATTTTGTTGCAATATATATGTTAATGTAGATTTGGATGGCATGTTAAGGCTACAATATTGGTTAGTTTAATAAGACTCCTTCATCTTGTCTCCATCAAATGGTATGAAAGAAAGTTTGGCTCATTGGAGAAGTGTGTTGAGGTAAGGGATATATTGAGAAATCTGACAGGATGTGAAATAAATTTTAGACAGGTTATCTATCCTCTAACAAAGATGAAAGTTGGGTAGAAGTTGTGCAACTTCCTCCACTATAGGAAAGTGGGTAGAGAAGATTTTTTTAGAGGTGCATCTTCTAATATTTTTCTTAGGTAGAGGATTATTGTGTGTATGTGATTTTTTTAAAGTATGAGGGAGGAGACCTATAATTATATAGAGTGTAGGCTTTGAAGTTTTTGTGAGTTTAAGTGTATCTAAAGGTAGGTGTATAGGTTGTAGGAATTGTAGATTGTGAATAATTAAACATGGAAAAGAGTAAGAGTACATATTCATCCTTGGTTAGGATTTAATTTTTTATTGAGATAAGACAAAAAAAATTAGAAGAAGAGAATTGGGAGATATTTCAAAAATAATATGCAGAGGTTTCTAGAGTATCAAATGCACTAGAGGAAAATAAAAACAAATAAAATTGGTGAATTTGATTCCAATTATTCTTTCAATGTTAATTTTTTTATAAGTGGCATTGTGTGTAAGAAAGATGGATGAAAAAGAAGAAAAAGAGAATATTTTGTAGTAGGATCATGTCTTTTGTAAGGTATGGGGGATTTGATGAAAGAGGTCACAATAAAGATAGAGGATGAGGAGAAAAATGATAGTGCAAAAGTAGTTGAGTGTTCTTTGGAGGACGTGAAAGCTTTGGAAAATAAAAGTGCAGCTAAGAGTGAAGGTGAGGATGTTGCAGCACCCAAGGAGAAAGAGGAAACAATATTTTTTCTTTTATTATCAAAAATTAAATTCAAATAGAAGAATATATGTATGAGAAGATAGTGGTGAAGGTAAAGGAGTGTGAAAAGGAACTGCAAATGGAAATATATTTTTAATGACATAGTTAATGTAGATTTGAATGTAGATGTTCTGGAGGAGGTTGTACAAAATTATTGGTGGAAGATTTTGATCAATGGTTTACATGGACCTTCATGAAAGGAAGGAGTGAGGAGGGGGTTTCAAAGAGGAAGAGGGGAGTTTCTCCAAACAAATTTTGGAAGAGAAGGAAGAATTATTTCAAAAGGTAGTTAAATTGCAATGAGGGAGTTTTTGTAGGTTTCTTATAACCTAGAAGGGTGATTATATCATCGAAATATGATTTGTGAGCCTAAGCTCACAAAATAATCTTACTTAGTGTGTCTCATGTATGAAAATCCAAGTCCTTAAATGATCTCACATCACCAAAAATATGTTTTCTTTTTATGTTCAACTTTTTCATTTTTGTGTAGGTTCAAGCTTCAAGAGAATATCATGGAGTGTTTCAAGGATAAAATATCCATTTATCAATAATTTTCTTCCATTTAAAAAATAAATGGCAACAAAGGTGTTTAATGTGATTGAAGGGATTCATTGGCATGCTAGAGTAAAATTATAAAGTAAAAATTAATTAATTTACTTAATTTTGATTCCTTAGGAAGTAATAGTTGGACCTAGGTCTACTATGGAAATATTAGTCTTTTGGTCTCATATCCCAATTGTCCTTTTCTATTGTTAGAGTTGTAACTTGTACAACTCTAGAATCTGTAGCATATTTGGATACGTGAGACTGCAATCTATCCTTCTTCTCATATTTAGGTTTTTCAATCCTATTAAGATATCTAACTAGATCAAACTAGTAGCTACAACAATAGGCTGATTTTTATTTGATCTAGACCATAGCCACTCTGGAATAGAGGAATCATTAGTTGATTTTTATTGTGGAGAGGAATGAGTCATTTCCTACTAGTTAGCTCCCTCAACAAATGTTCCCCTATTTGAACATTTTATCCTTTACATATGACTATCAAATGTGGAGGTAAGGGGATCCCATATAAGAGACTTCTCACCAAATACAACTTCATCAACCACCTGACACACCACAATGCCTTAAAAAGTCATACAAATTGATCTTTAAGTATATCATCAGTAATAATCATAGTTCCATAAAAATTCCACCTTGTATAGGAGGAGTTGTACTATCATCCATACTAGAAAACACTTGAGCTTCTAATTCCTTGTATACTTGATCAATATCTTCTAAGGGTGGAGGTCATAGATCTACATGATATGGAGAAGTTTCCAAGGAGAGACTTGTCTAAGGAAAAGGTGATTTTTTAACCTCAAATAGTACATTAGTTGCCACCTCCTTAGGAAAATATTGAATGAATCGGGAGATGAAAGAGGATTGTCTGGTAATGGGAATGGAAAATGAGATGGCTATAGATGGAAAAGGAAAATAAATGGTAGACATGGTAGAGATGTCAATGGGAATAATGACTAGTAGTTTCTACTAAGAAAGGGCCTAGGATGGTATTTGGAGATGAAAGGAAGTAAAGAATATGAAGTGGCTAGTAATAGTGAAGATACTGTGGCATTGGGAGATGTAATGGAGGTGACAACCCTAGATCTAGGTGATGTTCTGGTAGTAAAGGAAACTTCTTGAGTAATAGAATGGGCATAGGTAGAGGGAATTTGAGATGAAATGGAAGAAGTCATAGGTAGAGGTATGGTATGAGTGCGGGAAGAATTAGCAAGAGAATCTTGTATAGATGTTACATTCTCACTCTTTTTGGTCCTCTTGGTGACCTTCTAGGTAAAAGCACAAAGTTGTGTCAAAAATTTTAAAGGAAATGACCAACATTGATCCAACTTTAAAACTTGAAGTAATAAAAAGTGACATACATGTTTTGAATTTTTAAATGATGTAAACTAATAAATATTTATTTTTTAGTATATTTTATGCTTGTATTTAAAAAATAAAAATAAAAAATTATTTGAATATAGTATTTTTACAAATTGATAATATGATTTAGTTGCTAAAAAAATGCTGAAAAATAAAGTTACATGAGATGCCAATATTTTTAAAGTAATTTTTTTTCCTTCTATTTTTTGTGTGTATTTATAACTTGAAATTGTAGTGCATAGATACATTTTTTTCCAATTTTGATAAATATGTATTTTTAAATAAATATTAAAATGTGTGTGTATTAAAACATAGTTGTTTCCACTCGACATCAACTTTCATTAAAGATATCAAGTTTCCACAATCCATCAAGTGGTGCAATAAGATTTCTGGATTTGATTGTGTTTTAGTTTTTCACATCTAAAACACAATCAACTTTCATATTAACTATTTATCCAAAATTGAAAAAAAAAATACCATCTTGACATAGATTTTTTTATCTAGCACATCATATTTTTTTCAAATTTTTTAGTAAGTTTTGCTATTTTTCCTTGACATGGTAATCAAGCTAATATTTTGTGTTGTTAACCTACTTTTAGTAAAAATAAAAAGGAAAACATAAATATTATTAAAATATTAAAATATATATTTTTTAAAACTACACTTATGGATCTACAAAAGGGTATTTTCATATTTTAAAAAAAATGTTATTTACATGAGTATAAGTTGTTGAAATGTCGATTTTTTTAGATAAATCTATTTTTTTGATAAATTAGACTCAAAGTGATGCTGTATATTTATTTAACCAATAATTTTAGTTGGAAAAGTTGTGGAGATATCTAACTTAGCTATAATGAATCTTACAAGATCATATGTTTGACCAAAATTGATTTATAGTTAGAAATACTTAAATTCATGTGTGCCAATAAGTTGGCTAAAAGTGTGACATAGCTTTGTACTTTTACCCTTCTACTCAAACCCTTTGCTTTGGTCTCATTTCCTATTGTACACCTTTGTACTAGCAATGGGTTTCCTTTGACTTCATCTCATCTTCTCTCATTTTCTAGGCTCTCTTTTCCTTATGATATGTTTTATCTTTTAGCACTTTCATCATCAACCTCTATTTACTTTCTTTTAAGACTGGAAGTTTCTTCCTCAAAAAATTCTAATCCATCAAAGACTGTCAACCTAACCTTCTTCTTGGGTTGAAGGAGATCATATGCCAATATAGGCTAGATACTTGTGTATCAACCCATATTTTGATATATCTAATAACATCACTATTTCATCAAGGAAGATAACTTCCTCTTCAACCTAATCAGGAAGAGGAATTTATAGGATAAAAATTACCGACCAATTCTTCATAGTACATTAGTTGATTAGGTACAACAACAATCTTGAACTTTATTATTGAATTAAGAGACAGTCTTGAATAAGCTCTCTTATTGACTTTGTGATCAATATAAAAATTAAACCAAAGATTATAAAAAGAAGGAAATGAGTACCTCTTTGAGTCTCATTGTAAGATATTCAAGATTGCTTTTAATAGTACCTTGAAAGGGAAATATCTTATTAGTACACATGGTAGGTTTGTTGTCGCAAAAGTTGAGGTTGAGAGTTAAAAAGAGTGTTGATTTTTAAAAAGAGTATTAAAAAGGGGAAAATAAATCAAATTCTAGATGATTTTTATCTTTGGTGTAAGGCAAGATGAAATATTCAAGATAGTGATATTTCTTCGACCCTTATGCATTGATTTGTGTAGCTTTTTAGGCCTAAAATCTCCCTAGCCAATAATTTATTATACAAAAGATTGGTCTCCAATTCAAGTATACCATTGAAGTCTTATCATTCCTCCTTATTGGAGCATTTTTAATAATCTAAGAGAAATAATTCATTATCGTAATATTATTACAAGACTATGACAATAAGTAAGGAAAAGCAAAGATGGACTATGACATTATAGATAAGTCTCCATTCAAAATATTAAACTCATAAACAACTTATAACACCTTCTTTGGTGGCATCTTTTAATATGTACAAGGGTAAATAAATTTCACAATGGTGAACTCTTATTCAAAGCAAGTGGCAAAGATCTCCTTAAATACAAACAACATATAGAATTTAAAATTTATTTTCAATTTTGTCAATTACCTATTCATTTTTATGTGTATGGGAAGTAGTAAGAAGGTTGTAACTTGCCTTTGCATGTCTAGGAAGGGCTTGAATTATATAGTGCTTATGATTGTAATAAATTTGTTACCATTGGAGGTGTGTTGTATCAAATTAATTCATATGGAGAGTGTGTTGAGGTATAGTAGAATCTCTAAAAACCATATGTGAATAGTATCTATTTTGACACTTCAAATGTATCTACATTTAAGATTTTTATAGTAAATCTAAGGGTAAATTACTCTCTAAATATGGAAATTTTCACCATGTGTTAGGTTTTATCCAATAAAATTGATCGTATTCAGTCTTGTATATGTTTCCATTACTATTTTCTGTATATCTATATGGATAGCCTATGTTTCTCTAGTTTCCACATTCTTACATGTTTATTTCACAAATTGTAAGTGGTTTATGGTTTCCATTAGTGTGTTTGAGGAGTTATTTGCATTGATAACCAATTTACTAATAGAAAAGAGAGGTATTTAACCTCCATCATTATGGGTAATTTGGATTTATGGTAAAGCATTTGGGAAGATACATTTTATTCTTGGGACTTGTGCACTAAACCTAGATGAATTGGGGAAATGGTACTTAAGAATATATACTATATTTGAGATATATTATTTGGTTTATTAAAAGTCAACCCTGGGGGATCTATTAAATTTAGTTTAATTTTGAAGGCATGGTATTTAGTTGAGAACTTTATTAAAGGCTATGGGGGGATTTTTTATACAAGAGGGATATGTTTATAGAAGATAATCCTCTACAAAGTTTGGGCCTCCTATAGCATTCATAAGTTTGAGAAATTTGGGGTGAGAATGACTCTCTCCATTGGGATCACATAAGAGATCAATACTAACTCCTAAACTTACAAGAGAACTCACACATTGACTTAAAAAACTATAAGGAACAATTCTATTCAAATAAAAATTTATAGAACTGATGGCATCTAGAAAAAAATAAAATAGTTTATAGCATGTAAATTTTTGGTATCTTCTTTAAAAATATATATGCTCTCACTTTTCATAACCAAATGACATGATCAATGAACATATTTAATTGTGTAGTGTCCTAATGTAATCAACTATAGAGTACAACTTTCCTATTTAGAATCTAAGTAAGCTTTTCCTTATATGATTGTTTCTTTGTATCTTTTTGGTCTAATATCAAAAAGTATTTGATACATGATAAAATAAAATATACCTTCACTTATATTTATATTGTACTTTTGCTCCATCTCTTTGAAATTTTTTACTTCATGTCTCAAATTTATTGAAAATAAAATTGATATATTATTCCTTCCTATTTCAATATATGTGAAGCTTTCTAAATTACTTGTTAGAATGTGGATAGTTTGTAAAACTAAAATTATATGGTTCAAATGAGGAAGTATTTGAAACAAAGGAAAAAATGGAACTCATCGATTCTCCAACAAAGTCATCCTTTCGTTACAGCAACTTGATAAAACCCCATGTATTGAATGCAGTGCATAACGCTAGCGGCAAAGGCAAAGGCAAAGAAAAGGCTTTAAGTACGGATGCATAGATATTGACAAGACATCACTTGTATAAGGGGTAAAAACAAATCCGGAGATCCCTTGTAGATAATGACAAGCCATGTAAGTACGCGGGATGCCACATTGAATAGCTTTTTATATAAATTCGATGAGAGGAGATGCAATTGCACTGAGAAATAGTAAGTAATGGCTCAACTGGTATTTACTGGGCTTTTGGCGCTGCTGTTATGTGTGTAGGTGGGGTAGAGGAGACAAGATATTATCACAACTGTGTTGCTGCACACAATATCTATTGCCTTCTTAACCGATTACATCTGCTTTTTTTATAGAGGGCTTAGAAGAATACAAAAATTTCTGGAAGTTGGTTTCCACGTGTCTTCCTAGACTCTTCTATCACCGACAATCATCTTTCTAGACTCTTCTTGCATCGAATACTCTAGACCCTGCATTTAATGAGGTTGGTTATAGCCGCTGGTAGAAATTAATTCCAACATTTCTCCCCCTTAATTTCTACCACAAACCAATTACTTTGAATAATCATGCCATGACCTAGTACAGATGGGTTCCGGCCTAAAGCCTTGTTAGGTACCCATTTACATTCACTTAATCACTATTACAATGATGGCTAAATTTTGTCTTTGTAATTTCTTCTTCACTTCTTTCTTCTCAACAGTTGCGGCTGTGCTTCTATAATTCCCTTTAGCTAGTCTGCAATTCCAATGACAGGCGCTGCGACACCTTAGGGCTTCTCTGCAAGTTCTTTTCCTCTTTGCTTTCAACAACAATTCTCCAATCTATACACTTCCTTGATGCGAATTCGAGGATGTATCATACTTATGTCTGTCACAAATGGTGATAGGATCACCTCCAAAATCTTAACTTCCTCTTGACATCTGTCACAAATGGTGACAGGATCCCCAACCGATCTCCTTGTCTTCTTAATCTGCGATAGTCCACATAGCCTTTACTCTATTTGGCAGTGGACGCAAATCGGGTTACAAACCATAACTAATCTCCTTAGACTTTTGTTCTTTGCCACTGCACGTTCGACATTCGGAAATCTTTCTTCACATTGCGACCAGGATAATATGTAGCAGCTCTTCAGAATTATCTGCAAGTTTATGCATACAACAGCCTTCTATTTCTACAACCTCCTATGACTACGACTTCTTCTTTGACAACGAATCCTTTAATGGTGTCAGATCCTTTCCTGCAGCAGTAGCTATAATAATCTCCAAACAACAGCGATCCTCTAGCAATTTCTCCTTGACTGCGAGCTTCTTAGTGACGGCTGCAGCTTTAACCCTATGGGAACAACTGGCAATAATAATCCTGACCTCCCAACAGCCAGTCAATCTCTTTTTGCATCTTGCAGCAAACTCCTTGGCAACTCCTTGGTGGCACACAAACAATCAAGCTGGTTCTGAATTCTCTTCCAAGCTCTCAGCAATCTTTGTGAAGAATTGACACTTTGACTCTTTCAAAAAAGACTACGATCAAAAACAGCAACTCCGGTACCTTCATGCCACCTCTGTTCATCATGAGCTACAGATCACACAGTCTATTCTGAAACATTAACTCTGCCCTCATCTTTTGGATCTAACCTGGCTCTGATACCACTATGTAGGTGGGGTAGAGCAGACAAGATATTATCACAACTGTGCTGCTGCACACAATATCTATTGCTTGCTTAACCGATTACATCTGCTTTTTTTATAGAGGGCTTAGAAGAATACAAAAAATTTTGGAAGTTGGTTTCCATGTGTCTTCCTAGACTCTTCTATCACCGACAATCATCTTTCTAGACTCTTCTTGCATCGAATACTCTAGACCCTGCATTTAATGAGGTTGGTTATAGCCGCTGGTAGAAATTAATTCCAACAATGTGCATGTCTATGTGAAGGTAAAGGGGTGGCGAATAGGCAGAGTGGATCGTACATTCCAGGGAAAATTCTACCTTCCGAGAAAGATTTGCTTGAGTTTCCTCTGAACGAGTATTTGGAGGCCAAGTTCTTTCTTTTTGGTTCTCTTGGCTATGGGCTAGATAAAGCTACACCACAGCTACCAAAAAGCAGACCTACGCCCTTGGGAGCCAAGAAAGCTAAGCTCGACCCTGTTACCTACAATATAATTCTTGAATTTGCTTACTAGGAAGTTGGTCACCTAAGGTGTGCCTGTATACACCATGGAATTGTTTTTTCTTTTTTTATGTGGCAAGGGTGTCCCTGACTTAGCCCAGTGACTCAGCAGTTCATAGTTTGGGTATCTGGGCAAGCTGAGGTGAGACTAGCCCCGTGTGGGTGGATGCCATATGGAATTGGTTTTTTAATCTCAACAATGTGTATTAAAGTTTTAAGCTTTTGGAAGAGCTAGCTTAAATAGTTTTAGTTCATATAATAGGACTGAAGAAAAAGAAAAAAATTGTGTAGCTTCCTCGCAAAGTTGTTACAAATATGCTATAGTCTATATATCATTGTCTTGTGATGCAAATGCAAGGTCATCAAGGCAACTGTAAAGGGTTTTCCACAGCCTCAATTGGATATAAGTGCTGAAGTATTTGCCAATGCCGTGAATGCTGCATTCGATACCAAGTTGAATCCTCCATTCAATCTTTATGCCAACTCTATCAATTATCTGCTTGCCAGTTATTTGATTCCTTATGTTGGACTCACTAGCTATGTTGGCACCAATCCTAGCCTCCACTCTAAAATTGCAAAGTGAGCAAGTAGCTCTAACAACAAAACCCACCAAACCAATCTTTTTCTATAAGCTAACATCTGATAGGGTGGATGGATACAGATCAAACACATAAATTCAAAAATATAAACTTAGAAAATCAACACGAATAGGTCTTCGAGGGGCAACCCTGGTCCTGCTCACATTGGTGGAGTGGGTAGAGATAGCATGGGGACTGTTCAATTCATTTTTTCTATTTTTAAAGGTCATCATACCAATAATTTGATGGAGACTTTAACTATTTTGCATGCTATGGAGCGTGCTTGTGCTCTTGGTTGGAGATGTTTGATTTGTGAGTCAGACTCACATGTGGTGGTGCATATATTGACTCGACAGTATTCTAAGGATGTTAGTTGGAGATTGGTGTTGGTGGCTAATCAAATTCTTCATTTTTGTAACTCTTTAGAGTCTGTTACTTTTACTCATATCCCTAGGGAGTGGAATGGTGTTGCGGATTGTTTGGTCAAATGGGCTTCTGATCAAATGCAAAATTGGAATATTAGAGAGAAGGATCAATTACCTATAGATTTATCTCATTAGTTGGATCACTTAATCGATCTTGATAGGGTTGTTTGATTCCCTTGCTTTGTATTTATTATATGTTGAAATTTTTTAACCCCTCATTTAAAATGAAAATTTAATCACACAAATACACAAACATTGCTAAAACGTGTTGCTGCACTATTAATATTAATCCTCCAATGGATTACATGTTGTTGCATTCTCATCTTTCTCTACATGACAACTTGGTCATCTCAACAATTGACCTGATACAACTTGATAGATTATACATAAGCCATTACAAGTTGCCTCAATATATAGAGGTCTTAGAGATTACAAAGAACATTCTAGAACTTAAGCCTACTTGTTATCACTTGACAAATATTTAATATTTTTCATGTTTATCCTTATCTCTTAATTACTCTAGAAATTTCTTGAACTTTACATTTCATGCTATTTAATATTGACGGTGTGGGAGAAATTACATGTCCCAACACTCCCCCTTAATTTTGACCACACATTTATCAACTCAATTTTTTCTTCCAAGTCGCCACGACAGTCCTTCAAACCTTGATTATCAAATCTTTAGAACTTCAAACTGGAAGTCCTCTTTTCTGTGAACTCGCTATCTATAGCTTCCCATCTTCTTTGATGTCTTGCTAGACCAACAAACCTCTCTTGATTTTTTTCATCTTTGAAATATGAACATTTTCACTTGAACAACCTTTTGAACATAGCTATCATCTTTTGCCAACTCAATCCATAATTTCATACACAATCCATTTGCATACTTCTTGTATTTGTCTTCTCTCTTTGCCAACACATCTTCTTTGAATGATTTCTCAAACCACATATTCTACATGGATGTAGATCCCAACATGTATCCTTTATATGTCATTTTCTATTACAATGTGAACACTACATACAATGCACTTCTCAAACAAATTTCATTAAACCTGTATTATTTCCTTTACCTATGATATATCCAAGACCTTCATACTTTGGCCTCATTATTGGCTTAATTGGCTCTCTTATCCCTTGATCACGCCTTCCTAAACCTTTACCTTTGTATCCCATTCCTTCCATGATCTTTAAACCAACATTTTTTTCATTGTCATTACATCTAACAACATTATCATTTTGGCAGTTTTTATCACAAATTTCTTTAGCATAAACATACTTATCAAATGAAAAATTCAAGTCATCTATACTACATGCAACATCATGAACCAATTTTGACTTCAGACATTCATTGCTTGCAGTAAATGATTGATTTAGTTGATTATTTTCTTCTTTCAACAAACAATTCTCCTCTTCTACTGTCTTCATCTTTTCTTCTAAATCATCAACCAACTTCATTCTTTGTTCTAATTCTTCATTCCGTTCCTTAATCTCATCAAACAATTTTAGTTTTTCTTCAAGCTCTTTATTTTTCTCTCTAAGTTTGGACGATTCGTTCACCTGCCAATTATGTAATTCTTCCACAAAATTTAACCTATCCTCTAGCTCTTCAATTTTCTCTTTATAATCACTAATTTCATTTGAAAGTTTATATTTTTTGACTTGTATCTGCGCTTTACTTTTCTTCACTTCTATTAATTCTTCTTTTAAAAGATCTATCTTAGAAATCAGATTTATATTTTCTTTCACTAGTCTTTTTCCTAGCTTTCCCATTGTAACAAATGATTAAACTCACCGTGTTCACTTGATTTCAATCTCAATACAACAATTTACCTCTGTTAGGCAGCTATGTGTGCCTACACACTTATTTCCACAATTTCTCCTTTGTCACTAATCCAGCTGTGGTTGTAACCTCTTTACATTTCTTTCAACTGTAATGGTTCCTTATACTGACTGGAGCAATTATGCGATCTCATTTAGACAAAACTGTCTTCTCCTAGCATGCTATCTGTAATTCCTATCTATTCTGTAGTGACATTCCTCTAATACATATTGCCTAGAAATTTTTTGCAAATCTCTTTTTTTAATCACACAAACAAGCTTTTCAAAAATAGCAATTACTTTCTATGAATTCTCTTACTTTCAGTCCTGCACACGGCTAACATCAACAAAATAATGACTTTGGTTGTTACTGTATACTCCCTAGCTATGGCTAAAATATTGCGGACTCTTTTTCTATTGCTTTATTTGGATGACAATAATTATCTCCAACATGTGATCTGCTAAATAATGTCAACAACTTCAACCTTCTAAATCTTTCAGCTGCAGCTTATTTAGATATCTCTTCAACCGATCTGGCGACCTTCAAGCTAATGCTGTAGATTTCAAAAGCCCAGGAAAACACAATAGAGATTGACAGAAATAAAAAATAGAGCAGCACTTAAACACAGAAGCAAAGAACAGAGGAAAGAAAAAAAAAAATTTACACAAACACACAGAGCTTTATTATTCCTCTGATATATCAATTCATTACATATGACCTCTTTTTATAGAGGTTACGAATACCAACTCTAAATATAACTCATGCATGCACATGACTGTTACAGTCAACATGCATCAACATGCAAATACAAAACATTCATTACAATTAATTGTTTACTAAAAACAGTCGCATGGAATCTTCACTGAGGCTCACGCATCATTTTCCAACATACTCCCCTTTGATGCTGAGACTCACAATACAGTACTAAAATTCTGAAAACTGAACCTGAACAACTCAGTGTGCAGACTTTCATAGATTTTTTTTCTAATATAGAGAAGACTCACTGTCTCTCAGATCATATGACACTTTATTGCTTTTAACATGCCAACATTTAGATTTATAAAACTTTTTAAACATACTTGTAACTTTTCTCCAACTGGATCCATCAATCCACCCATAATCAATTTTCATACAATGTTTCTCAAATTGTCCACTCCACTCTTTATTCCAACATGATTTTTCTGAATGATTCTTCAACCCACAAATTGTACAGGGATGAAGATCCCAACATTTCTCTTTTTTATGTCCTCCCCTGTGATAATGAGAACATTCCACAAACTCCATACTTTTAGCTGATTTGCACGAACTTGTAACACTTGTTACATCACTTCGATCTCTCTCACCATATCCTAGGCCTTCATTCTTTGGCCTCACAACTGGCTGAATGGGCTCTCATTTTTTGCCCATGTTTTCCCAAACCTTTTCTCTTTTCAAACCAATCTTTGTTATCAGCTTCACATGCTACAAAAACATTAGTTTTAGATACATGTTTATCATCATTTTCATGCTTTTTATCTGAACAAACTTTAGCTACATCACCCATACATGTAGCATCACATATCAATGACTTTGATTTCAAACATACATTTTCTTTCTCCAACAACTTTAGCTTCGCCTCCAAATCTTCATTCTTTTTCTTGACAGCTTCAAATCTGCCTTCTATCTCTTCATTTTTCTTTTTCACTTTTTCTAATTCTTTTTCGAGATTTTCATTCTCACACAAATATTCACATTTTTCTTTTGAAAACTCTTTTATCTTATCTATCAATTCTGAATTACAGTTTTTGAGCTTCACTAATTCTTCCATCAAACTATCTTTCTCACACTTTAAATTTGAAGTTTCTTTCTTGGACTTTTTACCAGTCTTTCCCATTGAAACAAACAATTTAAACTTACCTTCTTGAAATACGAATAAAACTGCACCCTTGTGACTCAAACACCTTCTCTCTCTTTTGGCTATGATTTAACAACAAACAATTGTCTTCTACAAATTTTACTTGGGTGGCTTCACATAGAAAATTTCCTTTGACTGGCAGTAAATTCATAAACGAAGACTCCAACAGAAATTTATCTTGGCTGTGATTACCACCTATTCTTTCTTACCACACAGGAAAACTTTATTTGACTTCCAACTCTGCCCTTAGACTTCCAACTTCCAAACAACAACGACTTAGATCTATAGCCTCTAAAATCCAAATTCCAAATAACTTACAATCTCATGGGTTCAAAAAATAGTGTCCTCTTCATAGCTGCGACAGAGTTGCAATCTGCCTTTCTTTACAGACCGGCGATCCTCTTGATCTTTTTCAACAATCTTTACAACCTTCCCTCATCTCTTCTTTGGATAGCAGCGACTTCAACCTTGTGCACCTTACCAATACATTGCCTTTCTTTTCTTGCTGACTCACGATCTCACACTGCTCTGATACCAATTGTAGATTTCAAAAGCCCAGGAAAACACAATAGAGATTGACAGAAATAAAAAACAGAGCAGCACTTAAACACAAAAGCAAAGAACAGAGGAAAGAAAAAAAATAAAAAAATTTACACAAACACACAGAGCTTTATTATTCCTCTGATATATCAATTCATTACATATGACCTCTTTTTATAGAGGTTACGAATACCAACTCTAAATATAACTCATGCATGCACATGACTGTTACAGTCAACATGCAGCAACATGCAAATACAAAACATTCATTACAATTAATTGTTTACTAAAAACAGTCGCATGGAATCTTCATTGAGGCTCACGCATCATTTTCCAACAAATGCTGCAATCTCCACCTTTTGACTGGTAACTCCTCTTTCTGTGATCTGGACTCTAAATGCTCTTCCATGCTGGCTCTGATAACTTCATATATTCATAGGCAGCGAATTCTTCAACGCTTTTTTGTGCTACTGGATGGCAATTCTTCAATCTTCAACGTGAACCTCAACTCCATGGAAATCTGGCTCTGATACCAATCTGATAGGGTGGATGTATACAGATCAAACACATAAATTTAGAAATATAAACTTAGAAAATCAATCACACAAATACACAGACATTGCTCAAACTTGTTGCTACACTATTAATATTAATCCATCAATTGATTGCATGCTGTTGCATTCAAACCTGTTGCTACACTATTAATATTAATCCATCAATTGACTGCATGCTGTTGCATTCTCATCTTTCTCTACATGACCACTTGGTCATCTCAACAATTGACCTGATACAACTTGATCTAATATATAAGCCATTACAAGTTACTTCAATATATAGAGGTCTTAGAGATTACAAAGAACATTCTAGAACTTAAGTCGACTTGTTATCACTTGACAAATATTTAATATTTTTCATGTTTACTCTTGAACTTTTTTGAACTTTACGTTTCATGCCATTTAATATTGACGGTGTGGGAGAAATTACATGTCCCACCAACATCATATATAGTACTGTTTTAGCATTTGATTTCGCATTCAGGCATATATTACTACTAAATTGAGTTCTCTTTATCTGTATTGCAATGCATTAGCTTATAGCAGGGCTTCTTGGAGTGGAATCCAGGCAGGATGCGGTGATACATGCATTGTTATTCGAGAAGTTGAATGAGAAGGTCAAGTCATATCCATATACAGTGGTAGAATTCACAGACAAGCTTTCCATGCTCAGAAACAAGTTGGGCCACACTTCAAATGTAGACGAAGGTTTGGAGGTGAAAAAATGGGAAGGAGCTGAAGGAAAAGTGACGGGAAACATTCTTGCAGGTGATCACTGCTCAGTGGTATATGCACAAAGCCCTGCTCAAATCCTGAGGATTGTTTACTCCTCTGGCAATGAGTCGGTGACCGAAGGAATCTTCCCTCATGGTGGGAATGGAAGGATTGCTCGCTCCTATCTCAAATGATCACATTCATTAGTATAAACAACCTTCCACTCTTCACAGCTAGAAGTAATAGAGTTGAATTTTGAGACTGTATTGTTTGTTTGAAGATTGCGGTGCATTGGCAGATTGGATTTCTGCCTGTGACCCATTCTAGGATATGTTTGGGTCTCTTAAGTTCAGAATTCCCTTAAATTTTACTTTATTAAAAATAAATAAAAATTGGAGAGCTAAAAGGTTTTAGATTGTATTGTTCATGTTAGAATTTGTCATGCCTTATTTTTTCTTAAATCCATACAGAATCCATCTACGGTTTTTAAGGTAACCCTAGAAGAATGTCAACCCAAAATAAATTTAACTATTCAAAATGCTAAAAGTAGATTGGAGTATAATTTATTAGAATTGTGTTGGTTGACAGATTTGTCACTTCAAATTTATACTCTCTCATCTACACAAATGACAATTCAACCAATAGTTAAGTCCCTTGCGATGATAATTGCAAATGCTCTCTGTTTATTTTACAAGACGTAACTACTTTTGAATGATATGCAATGAATAAAAACACCTGATATGCTTTTAACTGGAAAGCAAAAAAAGAAGACTAACAACTGTACATAACCATGACACAAATACAAATAATTAACTTCAGAATGAAGTAAATGTAGACAAATGAAACAAAGTTCACCTATTAAACCCACCAATAATATCAAATTAATTAAAATGCAGTGATATCTCCCTCAACACATGTCAAACATAGGTAAGATTTGCATCTGACACTTCAGATTCAACCATACATAACAGGAGCACATTGAAGATCGATTACAAATTAACATAAGAAAAATTGCAACCAAAGAAGGCATTTAAAGACACAGTTCTAAAAATCACTCCTCATTTCTTCAATAGAACAAAGCTCAAAGTTTTTGAAAACTCCCATGTACATCGACTGAGTCAAGAAAAATAATGACTGAATTACCAAAATAAAACTCATTCCTCTTTCCCTGTTCGCAGACAGCCAGAAAAAAGATCCCCCTTCGTTAGAAATCCTTTCAATAAATAAACCCCCAAAAGAGCTTTTTCGGTTCCCTAACTGTTTCCTGTAATTAGATTACAATCTTATTTTTCAAAAGGAGCTTTCTGACTTCTCCTTCTTGTAACTACTTTCCCAATTCATACTAATTCTTGGATTCGATTTTTCTAATTCCAAATAATTGTTTCTTGGAAATTATTACTCTCTAAATTTACCCTCAGCTTTTGGTATGTCTTTTCGAGGATGTGAGGGAAATTTTTTTTATAAAAAAAAGACCATTTTTATATATATGTCTACTATTTGCTAAAAGCTCATTCAATTATAAGGAATAACCTTTCAAAACTAAAGTCACTTCAACAATTCCATTCTGAGCAAATCCAGCAATTAGATTTACCAAAATCATCATCATTTAAATCTTCATTCTGCCAGGATAACCCAAAGTTAATTTACCATAAAGCCGATCACAAGATTTGCTTTATGAGTTCGCAAGATTTGACAGATCGAAAGGAATTCCTATATCAACCTATCCAGCTCTTTGGTTGAATTTCGAAACACTGAGAAATGTTTTTCACCAGATCTTGATAGTTGAATGATATGGAGTAAATCGGGTTCTTTCCTAGGAGCATCTGATGTAGAGGAAGATATTGTCTATAAATTATAAACTCCCCCTAGGATGATCAACATCTTTCCATTTGATAAATCAATTGGCATCTGAGTCATGTCTTGCTAAACCAATTGGTGCTATTGATATATAATAAGTGTAATTTTGCGTAATGAACACTGCATAAGACTTTC
>VDFB02003061.1:0-15386 GCA_007258455.2 Sequoia sempervirens
TCGATGTTGTTGTTTTGGGCCACAACATAATATTGGTCGACGGTGTTTGATTCGCATTGAAAATTTATTTGTAAATTTGGGCTGACATTGTGTATATGTTTTATGTTTTATATTTTGGCCGACGAAGTTGTTGTTGTTTGTTCGAATTGAAGTATGCTCGATGTGCTCCTATGTGTGTATGTGCAAATATCATTCGAAGGCAGAGCAGAGTGTGATGAAGTGTGTAGAGGAGTGAAAAATTGTGCTTAACTGGAACTGTAATCAGGCTTTTGAAGAAGCTACTTTCTCAGTTCAAATCCGGATGGTTATAATCCAAATCTCTTTGTAAGACAGCGTGTCTTCCATTGTATTTGAGTAGTGAGCTCTAGGCAGTGTGCTTGAATGCATGTGCATTCCCATTATTATTCTTTATACTTTTAACAGGGTATAATCTTGTGGACTAACATCCACCGTGGTTTTTCCCCTAACAGGGTTTCCACATAAAAAATCTTGGTGTTCTCTATGTTTTTTGTGTTGATTATTTATGGTTTATTGTTCATTCATCATATATGAGATTAAAGTTAAATTAAGTTTGAAAAGTTAAATATTCTGTGACAATTGATTCACCCCTAACCCCCCGCCCCCCCTCTCAATTGTCTATCCTTGTTTTTCCAATAGGTTATACGATTCTTATTTCATTGTTTATATGGAACACATGTAGAGAACTTGATGTTTCAGAGGTATTAATGGAGACTTTGTAGATGTATTATAATCTTTATTTATGAGATAATACATTGAATGTCAATGCTTTTGTAGGTTGTATTTTTCCTCATGAGGGGTTTCTTAGCTTATGTTTTATGTCATTTTGATAGTTTACTTGTCTATTATTTTTCATTAAGGATTTTGAATACTTGTTTGTTTGATTTTCTCTCATGGGGTTATGTAGAAATAGTTCTCTATGGCTACAAATTTCCTTTTAACGTATATAAGATCTATCGAAAATGTTGGAAGTTTGGAAGTTTGTTATTGTTGATGCAACTTGGGAACATGAGCATGAAGTGTGTACATCGGTTGATTCATCTGGCCTAGTGTTGTCATTGATGTCAACATTGTGGGGAAGCATTTTTTTGTCATTTGTACAAATACTAACTATACCGGAAAGTTGATCTATCAGAAATATGGTTAAGTGTTCTCTACTGATTGTGTTGTGGTTAGTGCGTCGGTTTTTTGGTCCGCATTTCACCACAAGAAGAGGTATAACTCCGCGCTTTTAACCATATCATTATGACTAGCTCATACAATTGTTGCAAGGTGTGACCCTTGGTCTTCCTTGCAGCACTAGCGCTTGGGTTTGTGACATGGTCTAACCGCCTCCTGTGGTTCTTAACCGAAGCTTGTATCGGGCATTGACAGGTCAATCTTTTGGTGCAACGACAAGTCCAACAATTGGTATCGGAGCTAGTCATAGGTTCAAACCCCACGCTTGTACTGGGGGGGATTGTTGCAAGGTGTGACCCTTGGTCTTCCTTGTAGCACTAGCGCTTGGGTTTGTGACATGGTCTAACCACCTCCTGTGGTTCTTAACCGAAGCTTGTATTGGGCATTAACAGGTCAATTTTTTGGTGTAATGGCAAGTCCAACAACAACTATATTCAAGATCTCGAGAATTTGTGTGAAGAGTACTAGAAGATATCAATGACAAAGTTCAAATGTGTATATCATTGTCATCTCTCTGTTTAGTATACCAGCATGGGAGATTCCACATTTTCTTGAGAAGAATGTTTGGATCCTGCGGTTCTAAAGTTAGCCTCACTGATGTCGGTGAAATGAGAAACTGAAGAAATATCGAATCTGGAAGGTGTGTATGATTGGAAGTTTTGGTGATTCTAGATCCTATTCTTGGTCAACCTAATACATGATGTGTATTGAGAAGATTAAATATACATTGTAGATGTTAGTTGGATCTATTTTAAATCCTTGCTGACTTAAATTAAGTATTGCATGGGCGTGAAGATGATTTTGAATCTTGTGTGGTGCTAAAAAAAGCTATTTTGGATTGTTTTGTTTACATCTAATTAGGTCGACCTAATTTCAATGTGTGCGGATATATTTGGGTATATATAAATGAGATATTTTGGAATTGAGGGGTGTGACATAGACAGATGAGTGGGCATAAATGACATATCAAGTGAAGTAGTGTTAGATGTTGTGAGCATGTGAATTTAGTGGTAAGAGCTTAGAATTAGAGTAGAGTTGTTGAGCGACTGCTAAGAAGAGCAATACTTTATATTTAGAGCTTCAAAGGAATTGAAATACAACACAAGAGAGGTGCACTTTATATCAGTTCATACTTTGGTAGTGGGCCATTTTTGTATTGTACTTAACTCTGGATGTGAGCCTTGTAAGGACAGTGTGTCCTGACAGTGAGCCCCTGTAATATACTATATCCAAATATAACATATTGTGAGCTAATCCTCACTGTGGTTTTTCCCATTTTGGGTTTTCCATGTAAAAATATTGGTGTTCATGTGTTTTGTGGTTTTGTGGATGATTCTTGCTTTCACTCCTTATTTTTGTTAATATGGTTTGGTGATTGAATATGCTATGTTCAAAAAGTTATAAAATACTCATTCACTCTCTCCGTATTCTGAATGTTCAATAGAAAATAGGGATGAGTCGAAACTCAAAAGAGATCTTGCCATGTTGTCCACCTGAAACATCAAAAAATTGGGTTTATCAAAATGAATTAACAAGATGATAAACCACTATGTTTTTGTAGGGATGTTTCATTCAATTATGAGGGCTAAAATGCCTAAATAACAATAAAAAATTAATCCTAACTGTTATAGCAGTAATAAGGGAAGTTTTGAGAGGCTGAAACAATGTGAACCTTGTTGAAAAATTGTTGTTTTTAGGTCATTGAGGACTCATTCGCTCCAAGTGGCGAATGGGTCCCTGTTAGGGTTTCTGAAAACTGGCTTTTGGGTTTTGTTCTTAAAGGTCTACACTCTCAGCTCCTGAAAGTCTGAAACAAATTTTGTAGCTTCGTTTTCATGTTCTTGCAATGTAGATGACAACTTTGCAACTTGGCAATTTTGACAACTTTGCTTCAATCTTTTTTTCCACTTGATCTTCAACCTAAAACCTACAATCACACATCAAGAGAGGAGGAAAAGTTGTTGATTGTTAGAGAATAGTGGTTTTCCTTGGTCAAACCCCATTTAGGTAATTAAACCTTATGATGAAATAATGAAATAGAAGCATGAAACATGAAATGTGAACAATGATACCTTGGATGATATCTTCAAATGTAAAAGAACATTCTAGCATGAAGTGTCCATGAAGAATGTAGATCTTGATCTTGAATTAGATGTGAAATAATACTTGCCAATGGATCTTCAATCAACACACTAGCTCAACAACATGCTTGACACATTATGCCTTTGACATGACGATATGATCTTGAATTGTTGCAATAAAAATTCAATAATATGCCTTTGAATGCCTTTGAAATGCTCTATAATGCTCTTGCTCTTGATCTTATGAAGTCACATAAAATTTCTTAGGTGAAACTATGTGAATTAACCTTATATTTATACTAAACTTAAGGATTAACCCCAAAATTCAAATAATCCAAGCCGACATTAGATCTAGGATTGAAAATCATTAAAATCCCGCCACAAATAAATTCAAAAAGGGGTGTCCTAGGTGAGGATGTAGAAACCCCTGTTCTCACCGATCTCTGAAACTGTTTGTTTTTTGATTGTTTTTGACGTTTTTGGTTTTTTTGTGGTTTTTGTGCATAAAGAAGAATAATGCGATTTTGAAAGAAAATGATATAAAATCTCTAATAAATACAATAAGTCCAGATCTAACATAAAAAGACTCAGGAAACCACAGCTAATGATTGTATTATTTTTTCACAGCTATTACAATGATAAATCTCTGACATGCAGACAAGATAAGACAAAATATCAGATTTAAACCTGATTTGCAGCTGACTGGTTTAATCTTGAATGGTACGGCCAAATCCTTTACACTGCTTTTCCCCTGTGCGCCAGATGATAGCAAAGACTCCCAGAAGCATAGGCACCCCCTACTGTGAAGTCAGATTGCAAGTAGAGAAGGCGATTTGCCCAGAACAGGAAAGTACGGCCTTTTTATGAAGGTACGGCCTGCAACAGAAAATGTACGGCTTTTGTACAGCAGCAAGCAATTAAAAAGTACGGCCCTTATTGGTGTCTCCAGATCTCAGGAAAATAGGCACCTGTAAATAAGAATCTCTTTTGGATGTATTCCACATTGAAAACCCTGAATATATTCTCGATTGTGAAGCTCTGTGATAACTTATGGATGAAGGTATCTCTCTGAAAGCAATAGATCCAGGTTTGGTATTTCGCGGCCCCAGGCTACCAACGAAGATGAGCATTCTCAATGCCAAAACTGGCTGGAACCCTTGGCTCTGTTCTCGAGGAAGAGACTTGAACAAAATTCAATTTTCAACATAATGAGCTCAAATCCCAATGAAAACCCTTATATCCATCAAAAGTTAGAGCTTTTCTCAAAAGGCATCATTTAAAATAAATTTGAACTTTTTCTTTTTTTAATTTTCAATAGTTTTGAAAGCACTTTTAATTATAAAATAAAATTAAAAGTGGCCCCTTCAATGATAATTGACCCCTTCCGCAAATCCACTTAAGTTATAAAGATTTAATAGTATTATAACTTTATAATATTATAAAGCTCGAGGATAATTAATATTTAATTTTGACAATTAAAATATTAATATCTCCCCTCAAAATATGTACGATTCCACGAGCCAGATGCGAAGGCTGGTGAAGAGGTGATTGATTACGCTCATGATAGAAACCATACTACTAAAAATAGCAGGGGTGCTCTGCTGAATGACCTAACTTACTAAAAATAGCAAGTCAGGCAAATGATGTCTGAAAGACCCCGAACGAAAGCCAACTGGTAAATTCTGACAATCCGAAGCCAAGCCAAGCTCCAACAAGACCCTTTATCAATCCTATCAGCCTACGAGAGTTGCATAATAGGCTAATCATAAGCTCTGAGAAATGTCAAGCTGGAAGGGACATGGCCAGAGGACCCATTCACCCAAAGCGGCGAATGGGCTCTAAAACAATTTCCTAGGACCAAGCTTTAGGGAGATGAAATATCATTACAAACCCATCTCAAATATGTTAAAAAAGGGTGTCCTAGGTAAGGAGGACCCATTCACCCAAAGTGGTGAATGGGTCCTAGCACAATTTTCTAGGACTCCAACTTTGCCAATTTAATGCTATGCAATATCATTAATGGGTGTTGAGATAGATCCTTCAAAATATGCAATTAATAAGGCTTAGATTTGAATTAAAGGGGCCAATTAAGCTCTAGATTAGTGTGAAAGTGTAAGAAAAAACTTTACAACACCCTAAATAAGGCACAATTAAGTATATTTTATCATTAATTGTTAATTCCTAGACTAAGCATTAAAAAGGGTTACTTTATTCGATGCTACACCATTAAAATATTACTTTCAAGGTGTTGGTGATTAAAGTTGTTGGCCCCAAATCCATAATGTTTGATAATCTTCCAGATGCGAGGGGTGTCAAACTTGGAAAATTACCACAAACCTATATTCAGGTCAGGAAGCTAAGGACCAATGATTGAGGTGGGTAAGACCTCCTTCACTTCTATCTTTGCAAGACCAAGGGGGTTTTCCCTAAGATGCCAAATTGATGATTTGAAACATTATGCAATACCTTACAACAAACTCTACCCACTACACAATGTATCCCAATACTAGTATCATAATATACCTATGTGCTAGTTTGGATAGGTAAGGTTAAGCATCCTTGGAATAGATAATATACCATATAAGTATGTGATCATGAACTTATGATACACCCTTGTATTGTTGTCTCACTCAGACATGGCAATAAAACACACATAAAGTAAAACTTTAAAGGTTTTTTGAGTAGATGTGTTTGGAGTGTGTTCAAGATGATAGGAGAGAAAGCCAATTACAAACCGGTGCCTTTATCCATTGGGCAATAGAGTCTCTAGATTTAACCAAAGATGCAATAACTGAAACAAGGAAATGGCTTAATCAAGTCACCACAAAAGACTATGCCTTTTAAAATGTATTAAGAAAGATAGGCTCTACACATACACTTAGAAAAATAATAGATGGTTGCAAAATATTAAGAGAGTCTACTTAGTAATCCTCAAGCATCCCCATACATTTCCTTTATTATATTGAAAAGATACTATGAAAAAGATTTGTACGGATTTTATAAACTTCTAGCTAAAAAGCTAATCAATTATACATCTAGAGAAATGCATATCATACATCAAGAGACACTTTGCTAAGGTTGATTCTACCTTTAATCTTACAATCTTCAATGTTTCAAATGTTATTACAAGCTTGGGAACAAACCCAAATCATTACACTATAAAATATCTCTACCTAGAATTAGAAATTGAAACCTAGGGTTTCTTGTAAATACTTTCTTTTGTTGGCTCTATAATTGCTTCTCTTTGGATTTGTAGTGAAGATTTTTGTCACCTCTTGCACCTCTAGGGTTTTGCACCTAAAAGGAGAGAGACAAAGATCAATGCTTCATTCAAGAACAAACCCTTGAGATTTCAATGCCAAGAAGATCAAAATCTAATTGAGGGAGAGTTCTAGGGAAGTAATGACAACAAATGAGGGTTCACCACTAAGTGTAAACTTGTAAAATAAAGAATGTTTGAAAACATAGTGTAGTATGCAACATAAACTAAATGACCTAGAAATGATCATGAAATAGAACAAAAAACCGTAGAACTGAAGAGGTGCACCTGGAAATGTGTTGCAGACTGGAATGGAGATTGGAAATGCTACTGATCCTAAAATTTTGACCTACTGAGACACGCCATTCTGGGCTACTTAGTCCTAGATTTGGAAAACTGCACCAGAGCCTGTTTTAGCCAAATGGGTATCCAAATCTATAGAAAACTCTAAAAAACGTGTACAGTGCGAATTAGTCCACTTTGGCTTTTTTGAAAATCCGAGAGTGGAAACGGAAGCTCTCGGTCTACACTTTTTGTTCCTCCAGGTATCCGGATCTTAAACTTTGATTTTTGACACTATAAGTGACTTTTTGTGGATATTTTGACCTAGCCAACAAGAACATGTCTTCAAAAACTTTGTAACCAATCATTCAATCATCTCTAAGCCCTCAAATCTGCAAACACACAAAGAAAGAGAGAGAAATGTTGAATGTTAGGGAATAGGGGTTTTCCTTGGTCAAACCCCTTTTAGGTAATTAAACCAAATGAAGAAATAAGATGAAGCATGAATCATGAAATGAAGGAATTAGAAACTTGCTATGATGATAGATCTTGAATTTCTGCAACAATAGATAAAGAATCTGCCCTTGAACATGTCTGAAAAATTATCTTGAATGCTCTCTGAATGACCTAACCCTAACTTGCTTGACTTGAATGCATGATGAATGATGATTAAGATGTTAGGTGAATGAATTAGGGTGAAATGAGAGGAAAAACCCTATACATGATTATACATAATTTCTCAAAAATACCACATCATAGGCCGACCTCAAGGTTTAGAAAATAATATCTCGCTAGAAATTTAAAATAATTTTGATTTTTGGGCCAAGTGGGACTAAGTCGCCCCTAGTGGCGACTTGGTCCCACCAGGGCAATTTTAATGGGTGTCGGGAATTAAAGTGTATTAAATGATGTTTAATGGGATTATTCTCTAAAATACACTTAAGTAGGGCCTGCAAGTGTATAAAGGGGTCATTTAAACATAAGAAAGGGTCAAATTATTGATGACAAGCCTAGAAAAGTGTGAAAGTTTGTTACAACACTTTACAACGCTTTGAAATAAGGCTTGGTAAGTGATAAAGAGAGGTTATTTAAGTGAATTATATTAAAAAAGTCCTAGAAAAGTGTGAAAGTGGATTACAACACTTCACAACACTTTTACAAGACATCATAGAATTCTTATTGATTCACAAAGGTCTAAGACCTAATGTGAATGTGTTGACCACATTACAACATTAAATCTAGGAAAAACTAGGCCAACATCCATAAGAAAGACCCAAATGAGCGTAAAAATGTCAATGATACATTTTTTTGCGCTACAAGAATAAAACCTGACTGAAAACTCTAACCCTTAGAATGAGCACAAAAGTGCAATTTATACCTCTACAAGTTTTGAAGGAGGAAGGGCCAAGGATAGAGTTTGAAATCCTAGAAAATCACACGTAGACAAGTGAACATCCAAATTTGGAAGATATCATGCCACACAGGTCCTAACACCCATGCCATGACTCCACATTAATGACCACACAAAAGGGGAACACAAAGTGATTAGGTGGATATTTTCAGTGGAAATTAAAGTGTCTCATGTTTTCTCTAGAATATGCACCATCGAGGAAAGATATCAAAGTCACGATTCCGGCGCCAACTTGAATGCGTGTCAAAATTACTGTTTACTTACTGAGTTATGGCCGGTCAAACCCTCGAGGTCAAAGCTGGGATCAAGGAATCCATTAGGCTAAAAAATGGCATGCGTCAAAATCTTTGAAATTGCGGCGTCATGTCGCGAGAGCTGCGTCGACCGCGATTCCAACGGTGTTTGTTTAAATTAGAAATCGACGCGTATGCTCAAAGTCATTGGCGGTCCGAATCAACCTACATGAGGGTGAAGCTTTTGGCCATGCAGGATGTTGACGTCAGCATTCCATCTTTACATCGCGGACGAGTGGAAATTAAGACCCGAACCAAAATCGACAGTAGCATCCAAATTGACGTGTATGGACCAATTTACTTGACCGTGGTCAGTACACCCAATCAGCAAGTCAATGTTGATCGTCACGCTTAGTCCATGAGTCTAGTTAGCATGCCACATCATCCATCCTGGTTGAACCGTCATCTGATTTACCTGATCGGCCCGGCGAGTCGGTGACCGTGGCTTGCGATGCGGTAAGTGTATCCGATTGCTCACCCGCGTGGCACCGTGGCTGACCGCGACCATTAGCTCATGTCTCATTCATACCCGTGGATTCAAATTTGGTAGTTTTTTTTTTTAACAAAAGGTGTGTTGGGGGATTCGATCCCCCAACCTCTTATGCGCAACGCCAGCCTCCTACCAATCCGGCTACAATCTCGAGCACACCTATGAATGGTGACTGTTTTGTTTTGTTGTTTAAAAGTTGGCAAATGGCTATTAAAAGCCAGCGGCGGGGGTTGAAACCCTAACCACCGACCTAACAAAATCTTTAGCCACCGGTAAGCCATGCGATGGCTTTAGAATATTATCAACATCGGTTTGTTTTGTTTACTGTTTCAAACCCGATTGCCTTTAAAATAAAACAAACTCCCTATAATTATAAAACAAACAATAATCCTTTTAAAGTTAGATAAAACCATCAAAACAATATCAATAGGGAATGGATAACTAAAAGGGCTTAGATTTATTTTTGGGAGATATGGAGGATATTATTATGTAAAATAGGGAGATTTTTAAAAGATTTATATGTGTAAAATGGAATGGGAATATTTTGTCAAATCTTTTGGTTAAGGGCCAAATTGAGTTAATTCTTTGTATAAAAAGGGGGTGTAAGGTGAGAGTGAAGTTAAGTTTTTTTTAGGTGATGAAGTCTTGAAGCTGAGGTGATACGAAAGAGAGGTGTTGGAGTTTTTTTCAGCCATTGTTGTACGTCGGAGCCTTGTTATGCTGCTGAACTAATGGTCTTGGTGCATCTTTTGTAATTGATTTTGGAGTTAATCGGATCAGTCTCTCTATTGGAGTGGACCCGGAGACATAGTCATGTTTGTGACGAACTCCGTTATCAAACGTTGTTTGCACTTCTCTTCTTCTCTCTCGCTTTCTCTTAGTTTGTTAATTCCTTCATTTTGTTATTTCCTTAAGTTAATTTTGATTTAATTAACTTGGAATAATCATTGTAAAAAATTAAGCATTCATTTCTGCAATTTAGTCTAGATCCTATCTGAGATCAACAACCCCCATGAAATTAGCAGCAAATCATGGCCAAGATTGGATCTCTGACAGAAAGGGGGCTTGAGAATCATAAAGAAGAATGATTGCCATTTTTTCCCTCTTGGATTTATTGAAAATACATTTAAGATCACCCCCGTAGCCCCAAGAATCAAATTTGGCAGTTGAGCAAGTTTTTACAACATTATGGTGAAAAATGTGAAAATATCACAGAGTGTCCAAAAGTTCGGTTGGGTTTTGAAACCTCGATAGGATCTTAGGAAATAAAGAACTGGAGGGCAAGAGGAGAAATAGAAATTGGATTCAGACTATCGGGTCAAAAATCCAAAAGTTTGAAATCCTGATGAGGAAGAGAATCGGGTCCAAAAAACCAAAACAGATTTGGACTTTTGGACCATTGGTCCAAAATTCTAATTGGGTCTCAAAACCTTGACAAGAACAAAGAAGGAAGAGAGAAGTTAGGAATGGAAGTCCCGAACGGATTCAAACCATTTAGAACTTTGGGTTGAAAGTCCCATTGGGACCCAAAGTCTCGACCAAATATGAGAAGAAAAGGGAAGAGGAAAACCGATTGAGATTGAGAATCTTGATTAGACTTGGACCTTTCGGTCCTTAGGTCCAAAATTTATGTTGCGACCCAAAGTCTTGACACGATCAGAGAGAAGATGTCTATCAGGATCGAGAATCCCAATCAGTTTTGGACTTGTCAGACCTTATGATACACCCTTGTATTGTTGTGTTCACTCAGACATGGCAGTAAAGCACACATAAAGAAAAAATTTAAAGGTTTTTTGAGTTGATGTGTTTGGAGTATGTTCAAAATGATAGGAGAGAAAGCCAATTACAAACCATAGCCTTTATCCATTGAGCAACAAAGTCTTTATATTTAACCAAAGATGCAATAATTGAAACAAGACAATGACTTGATCAAGTCACTACAAAATACTATGCCTTTTAAAATGCATAGGCAAGCTACACTCTACACATACACTTAGAAAGACAATAGATGGTTGCAGAATATTAAGAGAGTTTACTTAGTAATCCTCAAGCAAACCCATACATCTCCTTTATTATACTGAAAATATATTATGCAAAAGCTTTGCACAAATTTTATAAACTTATGATTGAAAAACTAATCAATTATACATTTGGAAATGCATGCCATACATCAGGAGACAATCTGCTAAGGTTTAAAATGCATTTTAGATCACCCCTATAGCCCCAAGAATCAAATCAATACATCTCCAAGATGGTTACAGAATATTAAGAGAGTTTACTTAGTAATCCTCAAACATACCCATACATCTTTATTATATTGAAAATATACCATGCAAAAGCTTTGCACAAATTTTACAAACTTATGGCTGAAAAAATGATCAATTATACATTTGGAAATGCATGCCATACATCAAGAGACAATTTTCCAAGGTTGAAAATACATTTAAGATCACCCCTGTAGTCGCAAGAATCAAATTTGGTAGTTGAGAAAGTTGTTACAACATTATGGTGAAAAACATGAAAATATCACAGAGTGTCCAAAAGTCTGATCGGGTTCCGAAACCTTGATAGGATCCTAGGAATGAAAGAACTGGAGGGTGGGAGTGGGAACAAAAATTAGATTCAGACTATTAGGTCAAAAATCTAAAAGTCCAAATAAAGTTTGAAATGTAGACGAGGAAGAAAATCGGGTCTAAAAACCAAAAAAAAATTAGAATTTTGCACCATTGGTCCAAAAGCCTAATTGGGTCTCAAAACCTCGATAAGAACAAAGTAAGAAGAGAGAAGAAGTTGGGAACAAAAGTCTCGAATGGATTTAAACCATTTAGAACTTTGGTGTAAAGTCCCATCAAGACCCGAAGTCCCAACCGAATATGAGAGGAAAAGGGAAGAGGAAAACTGATCGAGATCGAGAATCTTGATCAGACTTGGACCTTTTGATCCTTAGGTTTGAAAGTTTTATCGGGACTCGAAGTCTTGATAGGATCAGAGAGAAGATCTTTATCGGGATCAAGAATCCTAATCGAATTTGGACTTGTCGGACCTTAGGTTGTAAATTCCAATTGGGACTTGAAGTCTCGACAGGATAAGAGGGAAAGGGTGCCGATCAAGATTGGGGATCCTGATTGGACTTGAACACTTCAAACCTTAAGTTCAAAAATCCTTTTGGGACTCAAAGTCTCGACTGGATGAAAATAAAACCTAAAAAGACTTTAACCTTTTTAACATAAAACTCATCATGCCACGTGGCAAGATTTCACTCTTTCGCAGGCTAAAAAGGGGCTTGTCGAAAAAGGTTGGCATAATAGTGGAAAACGTGCCACATGGCATCTTTTCACTCTCTCACGGTCTATAGAACGTATTAGAAAGAAAGGGTGGGCATGTGGAAAACATGCCATGTGGTAGGATTTTCATGTGTTCGCGGGAAGAAACAGAGTGAGGTGAAAGAACACCACAGACTCACGGAAAGGTTGCCATGTGGCATCATTTCTGTGCATTCCTAGACGTAGAAGGGGCCCACTGGAAAGACTCAATGGAATTGTAGAAAATATGCCACGTGGCATGATTTCTGTACCTTCACGGAATGACCAAAGGGTTTGGTGAAAGGAGGGGCAGACACACAGAAAGGATGCCATGTGGCATCGTTTTCATAGGTCAAAAAGGAAACTTCAGAAAAGCTTAGCAGACTTGTAGAAAAGGTGCCACATGGCATCATTTCCACATGTTCACGAGATGAAGAAAGACTAGGCAGAAAGGGCTGACGTATCCACAGAAAGGATGTCATGCGGCATCGTTTCCATGCATCAACAAGAAAAAGCAAAGCAATTTAGAAAAGACATGTGTTCACAAAAAATGTGCCACATGGCAGGTTTTCTACACATCTATAGGAAGAAGAAGAACCCATCAAAAAAAGTTAACAAACTTGTGGAAAATCTGCCACGTGGTAAACTTTCTACAATTTCGCGAGGAGAAACAAGGTTTTCTCACTAAGGAAAGCATGCTCGTGGAAATAGGACTCCTTAATAGTTTTCAAGCACAAAACAAATTGTGCCTTTATCCTTTGGGCACAATTTTTAACAAATTGCAAGCACAAAACAAATGCATTCATTTAATAGTTTTCCCCCGATTCCTTAATTTCCAAAAAATAGCTCTAGGACATTGGCATATTCTAGGGCGCATATGCCCCCTATTTTGACTCCAAATTCAAATATGTCAGTGTCGATATTTTATTATTTGAAATTTAAATATCTAAAGTCGGCTGTTGGGATTGAATTTTGAGAAATAAGAATAATTATGTATAAATAACTAGTTATTGCATTATTTGAAAACTAACAAGAAAGAAGAAAGGGATATCTAGCATTATTGAGCAAGAATTATTGTCAAGAGCATTATCAAGCAAGTCAAGAGAAGTATTTTAGTGATTTATTGTAGCAATTCAAGACCCAAGCATCATGTAAAAGTGTGTATGAGTTCATTCATGTTTATGTTTTCATATTGTTTGTAAAGACTAACCCTTGTAGGTCTCCAAGCAATTCAAGCAAGCAAGATTCAAGCCTTGAGGAGATTTGTATGACTTCAGTCCTTCAAGGAAGCCATTGAAGGGTGGTGAGTTGTAGAACTTTGTTGATTCATCATTCCTTTTTATCATTTATCCCTTAATCATTGACATTGCCATTGTGGAAGTGGAAACACTAACACAGGGTTTGACTAAGGAAAGCCCTTAAATGGCACAACCTTTCTTCTTTGTTTGACCATGTTGGCTTTAGCTTTGAAGAGTATTGAAGGAAGTTTGAAGATCAATTATTTATTATTGCAATCGAACCCTACATCTTGACAACTCACAAAAACTCAGTTACAAAATTATCCAATGGTGATCTGATAGTGTGACAAGTGGAAAACAAAAGTTTTGATTCAACATTTAAGGATTGCGAAAATAGATCTGGAAAATATCTACAAGGACAATGGTGCCCTCGAAGGAAATTTCCCACAGAATCAACCTCAAATTTATACCACAGGTGCACAATTTCTTGCTTAGTCCATTTTTTAGGTCCGAATTTCTCTATGATATCTCAGATATGCTCTTTTTGCATCAAAATAGTGATTTGCATCATTAGGTCAATTAATTTATTATATCTCATCCTTAAAGTCATTTTGAATTTGGTCAAGGGTAGGTTGACTCACCTTTCAAGTTGTAAGTCTATCATATATCTTTTCGAGATCCATCAAACCCTCTCTTTATTTAATGAAATAGGGAAAAGGTGTCGAAACCCCCAAAAGGGAGATCTCCCCTAAAGGGTCACACATTTTTCACCACTTCAATCTGAAACTTTGATACCATGTAATAGTCGATGATGGGCTCAAGCTCTTAGGATCACTTGCAAAACTAAATATTGGCCTTCCATAAGAGAGTAGCAAGAGGATGAATTTCTTGATTATGATGAAAAGTAATATTATGATACCATAGGTATACACATGATACAAATGGATACATAAAGTACATGAGGGACCTTTCTTATATAAGAAAGGTGATGAGATAGGATAACATAGGATTATAACAAGTGTTTAAATCATATGACATGAGACACAAAAAATAATTAACTTAAAAATATCTTAAGTTAACTTAGTAAAATAGTGTGAATAAGACCTAGGAGGTAATCTAGTTAGATAATATACTCCATTAACACCAATTTACCTTACATTTGGCCACTTTGGTTTTGATTACTACAGTGGCTAGGAAGAATAATAACTTAATGTCGATAGTTTTGAAGGTATATAATGTGAGCGTGGAGGTTTGAATAGGGATAGTACCATAATTCAAGCTCCTCTACATAGATATTTTATATTGTTGGTAATCTCTTATCTTCTTGTAAGGAATTTTCTAAATAAGATTCTTCTGTAACTACATTCACCAAGCATACAGGATCAATGAGTACTTCCCATGTGGGTTTATCATTAATTTTAGTTGTAATGTAAAGAGGGTCATTAGGTGCATGAAGAGAGGCCCATCAATGTGGGTGAAAGTGATATCAGGAAGGAGTTTAACTTGTTCTTGGTGAGGGTGAGCATCTATTATGGTAACTACATTATCTACTGGTTTACTTTTATGATCAGAGGTTATGGAAACAGGAAATATATCAACAAATGACTCTACAAGATTATTTGAATGACTAGCTAGTAGTTTGGTATAGATTTACAAGTTTTAATTTTGAGTTGTGATAAATTTATTTCCTTTATCATTCACTCCGGCCACCTGAATAACATTAGAGTCGATAAGGTCCTACACTTGGTGCTTAAGATACATGCATCACTCAATATCATGTCCAAGTGTTTGATGATATTGAGAAAAGGAATTTGGGTCATAAGGAGGTAGAGG